>JANRMT010062815.1:319484-348183 GCA_026402145.1 Polypterus bichir lapradei
ACAATCATGTTACGTTATTTTCAAAATGTTTCCTTTTCTTTTTCATTCTTTAACACACTACTTCTCCGCTGCGAAGCACAGGTATTTTGCTAGTAATAGATAAAGACATATTTAAAGTCTCTCCCTTTCCAAGATCCTAGGGTACAGTGGGGAAAGTATCTTTCAATTAATATCTCAGAAAAGGACTGAAAGGAAGCAATGCATAGAATACACTCATATAATATATATGCACAAAGCATTCTATCATTCAATTGAAAGTCTTTCATTGATCACATTTATCTCATTTAAAATTGTCCAAGATCCCCTTGCAATCTAGCTCCAGCCACATGTTTTTGAAATTCACCAAATTAACAAAATTTTGAGCAAAGATTTTTGAATGCCTATCAGATAGCCTTGGTGTCACAATACTCGTAACCCATTAATAGCGGTGCATGGTATACTTCCAGATGGACTTAAACTGGAGAACAACAAGCTGATTGTAATTGCCTATACCACACTACCAGCACCTAGACTTGTGTTGCTCAACTAGAAGAACCCTAACCCAACTTTTATAAGTCAGTAGGTAACTGATATTCTGTATTGTATCTGTTCAAATTTATTTTTAAATAATTTTATAATAAGCATTTATTTCGGGGGAAAAGGACATTCTCCCTTTTTTGTTTTTAAAGTTTTGCCCTTGTTTTTGGCTGTCCTCTCCCTTGATCTGAGGTGGGGGTTGAATTCTGTTTCGTTAAGTTTGACTTTATTGTATGTAATGTTATTTTCTTCATTGTATAAGTTAGACTTGATTATATGGAGTGGAGGATCTGTGTGCTGAAAGGCATTCTGAGTGCCCAGCATCTTGGAGGAGCTGATTTCCTAGCCCATCCAGGAAATCAGATTAGATTGTAAGGAGTTAATGGTCCTCTGAAAGTTTTCTTGGGGAAGAGCTAGGCTGGCAACATTGTTAGCATACTGGAGCTCATAGATAATTGCCGAGGATGTTTTCAAGTGGGCTGACAGTTTTCAGAGGTTGAACATATTTGCCATCCAGTCGGTACCAGATCCACACTCCAATGCCATCCAATGAATTTTGGGAGAGAAGAGTGACACCAACTAGGTAATTTTGAACAGCACTGGAGCCAGGACATAGCCTTGCTTGAAACCAACAGTGATTTTTACCCGCCAACAATGACCTTTGCTATCATTCCATCATAGAAGAGACAGAGCATAATGAGGAATTTTGGGGGACATCCAAATATATGGAGTATTTTCCAAAGCAGTTCATGGTTGACGGGGTCAAATGCTTCTCACAGGTCAATGAAGGCAAAGCTAATGTGTTGGTGGTGTTTCTAAGCCTTCTCCAGGAGTTGGCGGGCAACAAGAATCATATCAATTGTGGTGCTTTTGGGATGAAAGCCAGCTTGTGACTCCAGAAGTACTTTGTCTGCAACATAATGGGGTAGCCAGAGAAGCATGACACATACAAGGACTTTCGCACCAACATTTTTAGCAGTGAAATATCGAAGCTTTTGTCACATTCTAATCGGTCAACCCTTTCCTGTCAGTGGCAATGATGTTAACATGTTTCTACGAGTCAAAAATCTTGCCAAGGTTCCAACACAGAGTGAAAAACATCCGCTGAATTTATTTGGTTCAAGAGTTCTTGAAAGTACTCTGCCCAACAATCCAAGATCTGCTGTTTGTCTTTGAGGAGTGTCACACCACCTGCGGTCCAGACTGGACCTACATTACGTCAAGATGGACTGTAAATTCCCATGATTGAAATGTAGAACCCATAGGTCTTGTTCTCATCTTCATAGCATTGGATTTCAGTGGCCTTGTCAAACACCAGATGTTCTGGATTTCACAGAGCCTGTGTTGTGTAATTGATCTAGTTTTGTTTTGTTTTTTTCCACTTCTGTAGGAGTGAACCTAAAGATGGATTCACAAGAAGAGCTTGAAATGCTGCATTCTTAGCCTCCAGGATGTGTAGAATCTTGTATGTGGCCTTCTTGAACCAGTCTGGATTCTTCCTCTTTATTGGAGGAGGACTGGGGGGCTGTAAGCAGCAGTGTCCACAGTTCATTAGAATGAGGATTGGTGGTCATGATGTCACTTTCCGTGGTTGGAATCAGGATGTGTTCAAACTGAGTTTGAAGATGACTTATCAATGCATCTCTGGTGTCAATGGTCTCAAGATACTATGCTGAGGTGTGGCTGGCTTGGGGGTTGTCTGCTAGTAGGTGGTCTGAGTACAAGTGTATGATCTGGGCATTCTGGTGAATTTACTGAAGAAAAATGCTATAGATCAAGAGGTGCCAGTTCTTTGATTGAGGATGCATCAAAGTCATCTGGCTTTCTAAGAAGCTGGAACATTTTATTGGTAATCGACATTAGTAGGACAAGAGAGGATTTTCTGCAGGAAATCATTCTTGACAGCAAGACCAATTTCTTGGATCCACATCTCTGACTGTGGTTGGCTTATCCAGAAGAATGTATACCCGACTGTGGTTTCAGTGATGGATCCTTCAGCAGAGAGTCTTACTGAGGGCAAAGATGTCCACCCTGTAACAATGGAGCTCTCTGGCAACAAGGGCTGTTCTCTGAGGTAGTATGTTGGTAGTTGTCGATTTCCATGAATGTGCGGAGATTCCAAGAAACGAGGATTAAAGATTTTGTAGTTTTTCAACCTCATATAGTGGGTTGGCTTGCCAGGTGTAGTTGTCAGGCCAGTTACAGGTGGGACAAACTTTTTGTTTATGATGTCTTTAATTGTCCCGTCCTTGTCCAGCGGTAGGCAGTGCTATCCTTGAAAAAAGCTGCCTAGTCAGGCGGGCAGGACGCAAACAAGGCCATCACACTAACTCCACCATATGTGTGGTTTCCATAAAAAGAGTAAGTTAAAGCATTTTTCTTGTGTGATCTGTTGTCTATAAGGCATTTCAAGTAAAAGTAATTTAAATATAAATTTCAGCTTCTAGGTTTTGAACTACACCTTCATATAAAATGCAAAGAAAGCTAGAAGTTTGTCATAACTGACATCAAACCACACGTGCACCCTACAATTTGGTTTCAGCATTTGGTGCTGACATTTCAGTTACTGTGCATAGCAGTTGGTCTGTGGTACAATTACTATAATTACGTCACTTATGAATCGATTGAAATTCTCTATGGGCTCATCTGTATCTGTATTTCGTACTTTAATGATCTAGTAAATGGCAGCTTTGAAAGTTGCCGAACAGCAACTTTTGATATCAGTTACATTCAGAAATGTTCACTATTTCAGTGAAACATATTGAGGTGATGATTTTGCTATTACTACTGTATATCATACTGCCACTGTTTTCACATGATACATTTTTTTTCTTCTTGTGCTTTATGCTGTAACAGCTCATTCAGTTTGCCCGGCTAAGCTTGCATATGTTGTTCCAGTAGCTGCTTTGTTACACTAGTTCCTTTTCAGTGGAGATGAAAAAACTCGGGGATGGTGGTGTATGTATGTGACTAGCAATGGAGAGGTTAAGTCAGGGATAATGGTAAAGGGGTTAAAGATGACTCAATCATCTAGTTTGGAGGGAGTAATATTTATTTGAAAAACCATAAAATGTAAGTGTATTTTGATTAATTTCAGAGCTCTGAGTAACAGCCAAGATTACCCAATGCATAAATCCTGCCATGATCCTTCTGATGTGATTTTTGTTTCTGGCATGATAACATATGGTGAAATTACAATTTAATGAGCATTTAAACATTTTTTAGACTTAAGATACATTAAATATTTATGGTTGCTCAAATTAATTAAGAAGCCTTCAGCCCTTTTGAGCCAGTGTCACCACTCTCCCAAGGCCATTTTAATCTCTAATAATTCTCTGGTCCTGACATCATCATTTTTTCCCAGCAGCATTCAGTTTTTGACAAAGTGGAAACATGAATAAAGTTTATTTGTACATGAGAATTTTTAAGATAGTGTAGCCCAAGCTATCTGATGGTGTCAACTTCCAGTTCAAATAGCAGGTATCTATCTGGATAACACAAAATCTGTGCAGATGTAAACATTTCCTTTATCAAAGGCTTGCTGAACTTCTACCAACAATTACATTTCTGAAATTATATTTTTGTTGAAATAAGCAAAAGAAACAGATCATTAAAATGATTTGCTGTGTTTGGCAATCCAAATTGCATGAGTACTGCTCATAATATCCAATAGTTTTGTTGAATACTGGCTCATTTCACCCTTTCCCTGCACAAAACATTTTAAAATGTAATTTTTACTGTATATCAGAATTTACTACACAAGACAATGGTATCCCATGTTGCTTGCAGTGATATCCAAGAAAAATCTTTAATCTCATGTTTTGATGCAGAACAGAGTTAACAAAGTGTGTGCTTTAATGGAAGCAGGTGGTGATAAACACAGGACAACAGCAAACAATCTCAAAATATCCATGAAAAAAGTCTCTTATGACTCTTGTCCTGTAATCTTCATCAAGTCATCCAATCGAATACTCAAAGCATGTAAAATGCATGCATTTTTTGTTAACATATTGTTAAACTGTTTCCTCCAGTTAAAAAGTAGCCTATGACCCAGAAGCCCTTTTACACAAGGTTGCACTTTTGAATTTAAGACCTGCCTCTCTTCCTGAGATATTGGCCAAGAGTACTGTAGCACTTGGCACTCATTTCAACCAACCACACAACGATGATATAAGAACGCAGTACATACTTTGTACATTACCAAAAATCTTAGAATGCTAATCAGCCAAATGTGTTTAATAAAGTAACCACTTTTCTTTAGCTTTTGTTTTTGTGCTTATCTGTGTACAGACAACTTCCACAAGGACAAATCACACATTCTGCAAGACACTATGGAATACATGTCATAAAGGTTTTTCATATAGACTAAATAAGCCAAGTGTAATATTTCCTCAAATATCTAAGTATGGCAAAGAATTGGTCCATTGTTCCATAGCCAGGACAAAATGAGTATTGTTTCTCTTGGGTATGAAATTAGAAACAAACACTCCTTGCAATGTCTTCTTTAAATCAAGCAAAATCCTTAAGATTTCCATTCCCAGATTTTTATTTACATTAGAAGCATGTTCCTTTTCATTTATTTTCGCTTTTCCTTTTTCATACTTCCCTTTTTCTTTGTTTAACTTATTAATTAATTCACTGTGGTTATTTCCTTGCTTAGCATCATTATAATTAACTTTAACATTAGGAAGATGAAACTTAAGTTTTTTTCACCAGTATTTATTTTGAGCGGTCGTTTTGAACTCTGGAGTGATTTTTACCAGTTGTCTGGTTGATTTTGGTAGATGTGAGTGCACCAATTGCACTTTAGTGCAAACAAATATAATAGGACTGAGACCATTTTAAAGCAGCACTCACTGTGTGGTTCCAAACAAACTAGCAGTTGTGTTAGAAATTTACTGGCTCCCCTTGCTGAGTGTCTTGTTCTCCCATATAACGGAGGCAGTAAACGCAGGCAGGAGCAAGTGTCAATCAATCTTCTTTATTCTAAGTCTTGCAAGACGTAATCCTTACAGGACTGTAAGCACCTTATTAACAAGTGTTACAAAGGAAGACTTGGCATTGCACTTTATTTATACACTTCATTGATTAGATCAAAATTCTAAAGAATTCATTACGAATCAGAAAAACCTTTACCATCATTGGTTATATCCAATTGCTAACACGACATGGCAGAGCATTGATACCTTAAAAGGTCACATTTGACCTTGTCCAGTAGGCCAGAGATTACCAACTCTGGTCCTGGAGGACCAGAGTGGTTGCAGGTTTTCCATTCTAACCCTTAATTAGTGACCTGTTTTTGCTGCCAATTAACTTATTTTGAATTCATTTTAATTGACTTGCTTTTTTAAGATTTGTTCCCCTGATACTAGAATCCCTGAAGCCTACAAAAAAGTTGTAATCCTGGGCCATCTTAAATTCCTTTGCACCTTTCCATTAGTGTCTTTGTTTTGCAAATGTGTCAATCAGCACAAGCAGCGAGCAGCTTGCTATCCCAAGTGTAAACTTATGGTACTTATAAAGGTTAGTGTTTTTTGGGGTTTTTTAATAAAGTAAAGACATGCTATAACAGAGATGAACTCAGATGAGGATGAGGGTTCTACATATGAGAAAGAGAATAGATAGATAGATAGATAGATAGATATGCCCTCCTCACAAGAAATGTCCACTCACACATAAGAACAACGCACCTGCACGAAGCGTAAAGGTGAAAGATGGCACCATTTGGATGCAACAAGAGATCAGGCATCATCCTGCCAGTCAGTCTGCCCCTCATATGTCCTTCAACAAAACAGCATGGCTTACAGAGTTTGCTAAGGTATCGTGCAAAGTTCTGTTTCTGAAAATGTTTTGTAATGGTTTTTATATGAAAAACATGTATATATTATTTAAAAGCCACTTTACACTGTATGAAGACAAGTAAATAAGTAGACTGCAGAGCTTTCTGTGTTTGATTGACATAAGCATGCTGACAAAATACATTTGCAGTGCCCCTACTTATTCAGGAAAAGATCCCAGTCGTTACATGGGAGAAAGACCTTCCTGTACTAAGGTTATAAAGCTTATGAAACCAGGCATAAGCAAAGGTAAAATAGTCACAAAAGTTGCATAGAGTGTTACAGGAGCTTCCACCTGCAGCTAAAGTCATTCACATACTGAAGCAGCATTGTACATGTAACTTTGTCAGCATGCCCGTGTCGATCAAACACTCCTTCTTGCTCGTGCACATGCTGGCCTTCAGCAAGGCTGGCTTAATGGCAACCTCATCATAATTTGGAACAGGCAAGTAGTCCACATTTCCAGTTCAGCACAGTTTGTCTCTTCTGAATTAAAGTGATTGCTTTAACCTCTGTTGTGGCCACACTCTTTTACCTGTGGTTTCTGGCTTTGGCCAGAGTTGGCAAGTTTGAGCTGTACCTCCAAGAGACATCCCTGTGGTGTTACAAGGTCTGGTATTGATTATCTCATCAGATAAGTCGTAAAGCTGCATTCTGACATGGGGCCCTGTTAGGTAAGCTGAGACTTTTTAGCTGGCAATAATAGTGTCTGGCAATAGCTCTATGCCTGCCTGGCAAAATGGATAATGCTAGTCTGCCCTACATTGGTTTTTATGTATATGTGAGGATTTAAGACTAAATACAGGCAGTCCCCAGGTTACGTACGAGATAGAGACTGTAGGTTTGTACTTAAGTTGGATTTGTATGCAAGTCGGGACAGGTACATTATTTTAATAAATGCTATTGTTGACCAACTGTAACCAAGTGCTCTGCCAATGAATGATGGAGTTTCACCTTTCTCTGACCTTTTTATTATTTGTACTTAATTTTCAACGGTGATGGTTTTTCTCTTCTTTACTGTATCAGCAGTACTTGCATCAGATTTGTGTTTCAGAGACATTCTTGAAGGGTGAAGACAAAAGGTTAAGATGAGCTCTTCTGCACAGCACTGTACAGCTATCACAGCAGGAAGGCACCCGTCCTCAACACGTCTGATGTATAGGGTGGGCCAGATCTAATTATGCAATTTCAATTACGCTATAACTTATTCAGTTTATTACATAGAAAATCACCCGAAAAATCCCGGACCATCGAGAAGTGTGCGAACGGATGATACGAACGATCGTCTTCGCCCCTAACTGGAATCGTCCCTGCATAAATCAAAATCATCCAGACGATCTGGATCTGCATAATTAGATCTGGGTCACCCTGTACTGACAAGAGACAACTTCCTGCTATGTGCGTAACAGTACAAGCAAGCTTGCTATTGGGAATGAATGGGGGCAGCGAGGGGCGGTTCACCAGACCACCTCACAGTCCCCTCCACTACAGTATGCTGCCTGCAGTGTCTGCCGCAGCGCTGCCCCGATTCAACACGCAGCCATCCAAGGCACACTACAATGTTACCCCCCGCCGTCCTGTTCACCCTCAGTGGCCTCCGTTCAGCCACAACCGGGTTACCTCTTGCAGCATTACCAGCCTCCCACCGAGAATGAATGGGCAGCCGTGTGTGGTGGGCGGGCAGCGAAACTGCTTGCCGCCGGGAGCCACCCAAGGGACAATACAATGCGCGAGCAGCAAAATCGCCCTCCTCCAGCCCCCGCTTGCAGCGTCCCCAGGCAGAAGATGACGGAGTGGCAGTTACTGAGGCGCATGCGTTGCAGCTGTGGCCTCGTTTGTATGTCGTAGGTCAGATGTCCGTAACCTGGGGACTACCTGTATAAGGACTATTTTTTTTTACCAAATGCATAAAATATGTGATGTGCATGCACCATGGTATTAATGTGCCTGTTTTTGCTGGAACTTGATACATGTATCTTCAGTAAGTAAAATAATGGAAGTTGGATAATTGTATCTTAATGCATTGGTTTACTGTTTGTGTAAGTGTAAACACACAACAGAATTGGTGATGAGAGAAAGAAAAAACCTGCCGAATGCTCAAAACAGCCTGAGCTTCTCCACTTTGAATTCAGTGAATTGTCAATGTTTTCAATGCTCAGTGTGGCATCTTGAAGAAAGTACCCCGGGCTTGTGAGAAGAGACATGGATAAAACAGAGAAGTGACTTAGTCTTAAGAATTTCAAACAAAATGTATGGATGTGTAGGCCAAATGACTGCTTTTGACAGCACCAAGGAGGAATAGGTTACTTATATTGAGAGACTTGAGCAGCACTGCCTCACACACAGTATTGGGAATGAGAGAAAGGTGGCTGTGATTTGAAATGTAATTGACCCAAAAATGTAGAATCTGTCGCACAGTCCAGTGGCAGTGGTGGAAGTCACAGAAAAATAATTTAAAGATATTTTGTATGTATTACAAGCACGTTAGAACCTGAAGCCGATGGTTAATACCGAGCAGTTTTATTTTCATTAACGGGATCAACAGAAAAATTAGTCAATTGGGGACAATATTGCTAAGCTTAAGGTGGTTAGTTTGTTGAGGGCTTATTTGACATGCTAAGAGACAGGAGGAGTGGTGGCTCTGAGGCTAGGGATCTGCACTGGCAATCGGAAGGTTGCCAGTTCGAATCCCATAAATGCCAAAAGGGACTCTGCTCTGTTGGGCCCTTGAGCAAGGCCCTTAACCTGCAATTGCTGAGCGCTTTGAGTAGTGAGGAAAGCGCTATATAAATGCAAAGAATTATTATTAAAGAATTATTGATTTGTGTGTGGGATGCAGCGGGAGTATGCAGAAATTACTCCTCACAGAAAGAGGATTAACATTACATTGTGCATTGGAAATAGCGATTTCAATGGAAATGGCAGCAAAAGACGCCCTGGAACTGAAGGGAATAGTGACTGCACAGTGCAGCATCAATAAAATTGTAGCAAAGCATGCTAAGAAAATGTAGTTATTTTAGATATGGAAAAAAAAAATTGCACGTTCCAGCTGCATATTGGTTTAAAGATATAGTGTATAGTATAATAACAAAGGGCCCATCCAGAAAATGTGTAGAATGAAAGAATAAAGGAAAGTCGCATAAAATGGGTAATACAGTGTAAAGGCAAAATGGTACGCAATATTAATGAAACCAACTCCAGTGAATCAGAACCTGAACATTTGTCTTTTCTGGAGCTCCATTCTATTAAATGCACTGACTGAAAAATATGGGGGGCACTCAGAGTTGGAGTGACAATAAAAATGGAGTCACACTGGAGCAGCTGTGTCAGTTTTTTCAGAAAAAGACTATAAAGAAAAATTCCCAAATTTGAAACTTCAATAATACTAAAAGCATACACTGGTGAAAAGATTGACAGTTGTGTGTAAAAGCCAGAGACATCTGCTGAATTTTATATGTGCTACCGAGAAGGGGGTGTTCTGTTATTTTGGACATGAATGGCTAAAAAATATCCAGCTTAACTGGCAGACCTTTAAAGACATGCAGGTCACCTCAGGACCAAGCACATGTCGTATGCAAGAAAAAAATGAATTCAGTATTGGTATATGCACGTGTGTTCCAGGAAGGAATTGTGATTCCTGCCTACACCTTAAGGTTGAGGCAGAGCTTCAGCATTTAGAAAGACAGGGTGTCTTCTCCAAAGTCGATTGGTCTGAGTGGACAATGACCATCGTGCCAGTGATCAAGAAAAATGGTGCTGTATGCATCTGTGGTGACTTTAAAGTCACAATAAACCCTGAACTGCATGTCGACCAATATCCTTTACTATGCATACAGGATATCTTTGCCTTGTTGGTGGTGAGTAGTTTTCAAAGATAAATTTGTCCCAAGTGCATTGACAGGTGGAATATCGAGGAATCATTTAAAAAGTACCTCACAATTAATACTTACAAGGGTCTCTTCGGTTATAACAGACTGGTTTTTTGAGTTGTGTCTGCTCCTGCCATGTGGCAGAGGGCAATAGATCAGGTGCCACAGGACATCCCTTGTACTCAGTGTTACTTAAATGGCATAATTGTGACTATGGTAGTGATAATAGTGCACATCTGGCAAACCTTGAGGCAGTCCTTACTAGACTGGCAGAATCTGGACTGAGAGATAATAAAAGTAGATGCAAATTCTTTAAAGACTTCTTAGAGTACTTTGGACAAGATCACTTGATAAGAATTGCCTCCATAAATCTCCGAAAAAGACTGATGCTGTCTGAAAGGCACCTCACCCTGAAAGTGTGACCCATTTAAATTCGTTCCTGGTTGTTGTTTGTTTGTTTTGTTTTTTTTTTTTTAAATAGCAAATACATGGCCAAAAAAAAACGCATCAAAAATAGAAGCTGGGTCGCAGAAAATGTTATGTATATGTGACAATTAAAGACTAAATGTAAGGAATATTTTATGTTGCCAAAAAATTGTATAAAATATGTGATGTGCCCACACCTTGGTATTAATGCACACATTTACGCTGGAACTTGATATATGTATCTTCAGTAAGTAAAGTAATGGAAGTTTGATAATTGTTGCATCTTTATTAATTCAGTTGTTTACTTTTTGAGTTAACTGTAAAAACACAACACTGGTCAAGAGTCTTGTCCTTCAATCAAAATGTATTTCCCAGGCTGCTTTAGTTTCCTGTTTATGATTTCTAAGATTAAAACATTATCTCTACAACCACTACAGACTGTATTAGAAAAGTAGCATATAAAAATCTATTTTTTGTGTGGAATATTCATTTAAGTTTTGACATTGCATCCCTCTCTCTACCTGTCATATATTAAAATATTATAGACTAAGTAACTTCTAAATATTGACATTAAATACTAGTTTTTCTATGGTTTCCTCATTACAGTTCAGTGGGACTGAAACAATAATTTATGCCCATGGGTCTCCTGCCCACTATATTTGCCCCTGATAATTTGATTTGAAGATTTGTACTGTCCCCACCATTCATTGTTCAAGAGTCCTGTATCAAATTAACTACACATTAGTATGGAAAATGTGTGATTCTTGTTTTCCATTTGCGCTGACCTTTCTAGTATTAGTATTAAATAGTATTTAATAAAAAATTCGGGGGCCTAATGTATAAATAGTGCGTACGCACAAAAATGTTGTGTGCGCTCGTTTCCACACTCACATCGTGATGTTTTCGGCTCGGTTTTTCAAACTGGTGGCACACAGCATCAAACCAGTGCTACTATTCCTGTGTGGTTTCACTTTATTTTTTTTTTATTCACATCCCTGACGCAGCATTAACAAATACACTGAAATTACCGGCATATCGTTTATAAATTTAAGACATCTGATTATAATCAACCTGTAATAATGGTCCACGGAACGGCCAAGCTATTCCAAATACCACAGCTGTTTCAGCATTTTTACTCTCAGTGCACCACTCAGAGAATTTTACCTCACTGTATTTGAGTGCGGTTTCACAGCTTTACAGCAGGTGATCGGAAAGAGAATTGTCAGGATACAGCATCTAGCACACGCTGCTTCAGCCAAGTGCACAGTCTATTTGAACATCTCCCTGCTGGCAAATGTTTCATAGCCTTTCCTGCCCAAACCTCGAGGTTCAAAAACAGTTTCACCCCAAGAAATACAAACGCACTTAATCAGTCCATCAGATGCTCCCGGCAAAACTGTTTGTACTGAGAATTACAATCGCCTCACTGTAAATTTGTACTACAGTTGTGATATCTGCAGTATATGTACATGTATATTGTACTTCTGCTTTCATATTGTGTAATTTGTTTTTTATTGTATTATTATTATTTTATAGTAAAATAAGTTTGTGGAGGACTTGCACATTGCATCTTATTGTACCATACAAAGAAAATAAAGGACTTCCATTCATTTCAATAGAAGAGAGTGCATATATATATATATATATATATATATATATATATATATATATATATAGATGATGACGACTGGCTTCTAAGTTGATTTAGATTTCCAAGTGTTATCTTCTTGAAGTTATTGATCTCATTTTTAAAATGAAATGCAGTAAAGTATGTATATTAAATACAGATAACAGCTATAGGGACAAGCTGGCACCCCGTTCAGGGATTGTTACTGCCTAGATAGATAGATGGATGGAATAAGTACACATGTACTACGAAGATATTTCAGTATTCCTTAAAAGTTTTGAAGAACCAGTGTTCTAATTTTACAGATGGCTTGGCATTAAATACAGAGCTGATTGTGTGGCGATTGGTTACTTGGAGAAAGAGAAGGAAGGACAGGAATTGATGGTTAGTACTTTTGAAAGAGTACTGCAATAAATTATTTCATTAAGGGTCACACACAGGTCAGAAAGCATCTTGCGGGAGGCTGGAACAATTTGCCCCCTTGTTTAATACATGCTTTAATTCCTATCATCATGAAAATAATTATGTTTACATCTTAGTATTTGAATTGTTCAGATAGCAGTAATATCATGAATGTAATGTGTCCTGTCGGCGTAAGAGAAAGCCCGTTTAAGAAGCATAAAGTGATTCACAAACATAGAGCTCATAGAACACATAGAATACAAAGCATTTAATGTGCTACTTTAGTTTTTAGGGATTTGAGAAACTCTAGTAAATTAAATTTATTAAGATGAAGTTTATGATGTTGTACTTTAATGACAAAATAAACTACGTGATTAAAGTGGAAATTTCAAGATTAAAGTTGACATTTCCAGCTTTTTTTCCCCACTGTGTCCCTATTTATTTTTCTTTTCTTACCCTAATAAGCCTCCATATGACACACAGACGATGGGCTACTACTCGCCTTTTCACGGCAACTTTGATATTGGACCACTTTTTTTTATTTCTGACACTGTGGTAATTCTGAACTTGAACTTTCGATCAACTTCATTTTGTTGTTTATTTGTTGGCCTGTGCTTTTGCCATTGTCTTTTCACCGAACGCTGAACTTAAGGGAATATTTATATTGATTTGCATATTCAAAGAGGCGAAATTCTAGGTAGAGTCTGAGAGGGGCAGCAGGTGCAAGCACGAGCATTGCATTTCACACTGACTGGGATTTATGTAGTGGAAGTGCGTGGAAGTTGGCTTACACACAGTTTTCTGCATCTGAATTTTTTGTGTGTACGCACATTTCAACTTTTGTCCATACGTCATGTTTTTATGTGAATTCTATGCACTGCCTTATACGTGAGGCTCCAGGTATTTTGTGTATTCTGAAAATTAAAATGGATAATGGACATATGGATTGTGTGATGCGTGTTACCTGAGAATTTTTTTTTTATTGGTCTTTTTTTTCACATTCTTTGGCATTGTCCAGAATTGGTCAATGCTGGGTTCCATTCAGTTTGAGTCTTTGCTATGTACTTTCTTTAGTCAAAGATAAGATTACATTTTTTTTGCCCCCCCCCCAAAAAAAAAAACTACTATTAATTCCGATATTCCTAAAGTACATCCTAATTCAATAATTGCTAAGCATGCCCTAATTCAACTAAATATTTTTCATTGATTTATTTCTCATAATTTTTTTTTTTAAATGTACCCAGTGCAGATCCAACTTGTGAGCAATGACATCAGGTACCTGCTTTGCTAGGCCACAGGTTTTAGAAATGCCCTACACTTGTATAGCCTTGAATTTAAAATCACTCCTCTAATGGCTTAAGAGTGATATTTATGGTAATACCAGATAGAATAAAAGCTATGAAAAGTCCTGTATTATCCTTTACCACATTACCTGCATAAAGACTTATTTTGCTCATCTGAAAAACGTCAAATCTATCTTCAATAATTCAGTGGAAATATGTTGTTCTACATCAGGGGTGCCCAATGCGTCGATCGCAATCGACCAGTAGATCGCAAAGGGAGTGCACATAGATCGCGTTGCATTCAAAAAAACAATTTTTTAAACGTTGGTCAATCATATAACCTCCCTATGGCACTTGCCACTTGATTGACATACAGGGCGGCCAGTCTGAGATCTCTCAAACACACTGGTCATCCCACACGCCTGATCAAACTCCGGCTGTGATCTAGTTAGCCTTTCAATTTATATCGACTAAAGAAGGGATTTAAAAAAAAATGTTTGAGGAGGGTATGGGCTGAATGTGGAACTGGAAGAGGATTTTTTTTTCTCACGATGTCACAATCGAAGTGCTTTTGTCTGACGTCCGAGGTTCGATCCCTGATGAGGGGTGCAGTGAAGTATGTATGCCTGATGAGCCTAAAATAGGGCAAAACACGTGTAACGTACTCTTTGCATTATTTGACAGTTAACTATGTAACATTCTATGATCTGCTTCTCGCAACTGAGAGGGCACCCGTGGCGGATGTTTGCTGACTTGCAGACCAACCACACGCGTTACGTGGTAGGTAACTACCCATACAATCAGATTGTGATTCAGACTTCTATACAATATAGCATTTTTAATGTAGGTAGATCATTTCAACCTGGTCATTTTAAAAGTAGCTTGCAAGCCAAAAAAGTGTGGGCACCCCTGTTCTATATTTCAGAATGGAGAAAAAAATAATTTACAAGGATCTGATTAAAATCTTTTTTACAACTTTCTGACACATGAATATTGATTTAATGATGTCATCAATGGCATAAAAGGTTTTAGTGTTGAGACTGAGGCATTCATGATTTGCTAGTATACAAATTTACTTAGGCAGTTAATTTTATCTTGTAGCAGAATACTATAAACATTTGTGGAAGGTGCTATATCAGCACCAACCTGACACAGACTGACACTGGAGGCACATGTAAAATAAAACACAAAGATTTATTTTCTTCACCCGTGGGGCACGTCTTCCCCGTGTCCCACAGGCACTACACAGTCCCGCACTAAGCACACCAAAAAAACCCAAACAAAATATTCTTCCTCCACTCGTCCCAGGCAACTTTGTCCTCCTCCTCCTGACTCTGGCGCCTTGAGTGTTGGCTGCAGGCTCCTCTTATAGCCTACCCAGGTGTGGCTGCATCACAGCTCAGATGGGCTTGTTAAGTCCTTGCAGCTCCCCCTGACGGTGGCCATGGAATCCAACAGGGATGAGCTTCGAAGTCCCATGCCTGTGGCCCCGATGCAACCCAGGGGGGCTGCCACCAAGCGTTTTGGGGGATGTAGCGGGGATCCCATGGCTGCTCCCCCAGCTCTAGTGTCAAAGGGATGTCCCGGCCGGGCAAGGGTCTTGGCTGTCCGCCACACATTAAAAAAGAAAACATCCCAATCAGCTCGCTGTAAACACTTGTAATTTTTCAGCTGGCTCAGATTTTCTCACTGGTTTAGCTGATTTAAGATTTTCCTTATAAATGGGTCACACTTGTAGCATTACATGGCCAGAGCTACCTGGCATTGTGCAAGGTGGAGCCCAATATATGTCCTATATAATGCAGTTATCGAAAGCCTTCCCAGATGTGTGTAAGTCTTCCTTCTTCTGGTAGAGCATTTAACTGTAACTGTTTAATTGTGGAAAACTAGACAATCAGCTTCCTATATATGAAGTTGCCTATCTCTATAATCAGGGAGTTCAGGTGACTGTACATCAAATTTGTGATATAATCTTCCAACCACTGCTGTGCTTCATTTATGTTCACCTCAGATGGTATGTAAACCCTGATGAGAATTGTTGAAGAAACTTGTCTAGGTGAAAACAATGACCTACAGTTAATAGCAAACAATTCCAGATTGCTTAAGCAGTACTTCAACAATAATTTCATTAATATAGCAACAGACACCACAACTGACTTTTACTTGTTTCAAAGATGTTCGTCCCTAAGGTAGGCACAATGTAGTTGTGATGCTGTGTTGAGAACTAATACATTTAGCCATGCTTCCACAAAGCAATATGCCGAAGTGAAAAATAATCCTTGCTTGCTGTGTTCTCAATTTTTTTTTTTTTTTTTTTTGCTTTTATATGATCTTTTTCTGGTTAATAGGTTTTCACCATTTTGGAACCTAGATTTGCAAGTTTCATTTAAATGTGCATGCTTTCTTTTTTAATTTTTTTTTTTTTTGTATCATACCACTGTTTTCGAATTTCAGTGGGTATCTAATGGGTCAGTAGGAAGCATTGTGTTGTTGCTACTGACTGATTCACAAGAGGCACCACAAATCACATCACAAGTTCTTTGTCCAAAATTATGCATTACCTGTGACATGAGTTACCTGTGAACTCTTGTTAGGTAAGTGCTTTAAGTTCAAGAATAAGAGTCAAATTGTGGAAAACTGAACCAGAAAATCTGAAGTTTTTGGCTCTTGATTATATTATTGTGGCGTAAATACCCCTAGCTAATATTGTTTGTTTGACCACAATAAAGCATTTTTATTGCAATACGTAGTCTATGTAGAATGCTTTTTGTTCAGCTATCTAGAAAACCATGTACAGCTCCTGGTTTGCTACTAAAAACATCTAGTATTTGCTCAACCTCATTTTCTCAGCAGTATCTTTGAAGAAGGCGCCGCTGGAAATTAAAAAGCAGATGAAGAGCATCTGTGCTCCAGTCCAGTTGAGCCACTTGAAACACTTGCATCTAGCATAACACTTACTCCTTGGTTAGTATGACTTTTCCTTTCTGCAGAATATAGCTGACATGACAAGGAATATTTGCTGTTGCTTCAGCTCGATAATTGGCTTATCTGGATTTTCTCTATATGCACAAAGGTGATGTAGCAGTAAGACAAGTGTCACATCTGAGGGATAATGACATTGCAAAATATAATATGTGACAGATGAATAGGGCCTTTTCCTAGCAGGGATAGGGTCGGGGGAGCAGATATACACAGGGCGTTGCCTCTCCTGGGGCACTAGATGGTGCAGCAGCACCTCAGATTCCCGCAGAGCTCCCTGTTAGGTTCTGTGGCAGTGGCAGTGGCCAGGGAGAGCTGCAGAGCCTTACTTTGGGCTCTCTCTTGCCCATCCTGGGAGTAATTCCACACCTCCCTAACCAGGCACCTGGAGCACTCCCAGGTGCAGGTTAAATAGATCTGCGTGCCTTCATTCCAGGTGCCAGAGTCAAGAAGAGTGAGGCATTAATTGTGTTTATTGTGCTTTGGACTGTGCACTGTGCTGGGCCGGTGGGAAACCAAGAAAGGAAAGTGTTCCCCACTAAAAATCAAAGACTTTTGTGTGCTGGACTTGTGTCTGTTGTGTTGGGGTCTTGGGGAGCTGATGCGTCCAACAGTTGTGCCACTTGATTGCATTATGACATTGTACCCTGATTTTGATTAAACAGAAACTATTGCCTAAATATAAAGATTCTGGAGAGAAGAATAAATTGGTTGATTTAATTATTTATTTTAGGATGTTCTTATTTGCCCACTCCTATTCAAATCACATTTTTTGGTTTCATGAACAGGTTCTTGATTTTTCAGGCCACCTTTCCTACTACATGAACAAGTTGTGTTGTACATTTGAAATATGCTTTTTCATCATAATTCCAGATGCATGTCCACACAAATTGCCTGTTTGTATGGTGTTTACTGTCTTGGACCTATCTTTCTCTGATTCCTAGTCAATCCCCTGGTGCAATGCATAAAGCCTACAGGTCACAGCTCTACATCCTACATCTACAATCTACAGTATATCCATTTAAGACTTTGCTGATTTGTTACTGAAGTTATTGTTAATATGTGTAAACTCATAAACAAATCTATATTATAAAACTGAGTTGTATTTTACAGTCAATTTTCTCACTGTTTGGGTTTTCTTCTAAGTTTAGCTTTCTTGTGATTTTGATTGCTTTCTGCTAAGATGCATGAATAAGTAAAACTAAGCATAGATAAAGACAAAAATTCTGACATGAGCTTCAGTAGGCTTTGTGCCTTAGGCACCAAGTTACCCAAGCTATTCTATAACATTTCTGAAAATGAAATAGGTCATTGAGATAGCAATTGACAGGAAGAATTCATAATTAATTACAGAATTACGGTATTTGAGGCTTCCTCTCTTTTGCACAATGTGGCTCAAAAATTAATCAGCACATTGTCATCTCATAACAGGCTTAAGTTCTGAGTTTGGCATTTTTCCATCCAGCTGTTTTAACTCTAGACCATCCTCAAGAAACTGTGACACACCAATACACACCCATCGTTGAGATATTGATGTTTTCCGTATCAGGGGACCCTAAAACTCTGAGATCTGTCAAACTGGAGATTTATGAAAAATCTAAAAGTTTTGATCCTGCCACATGGACGATAGGTGGGGGAGGGTGCAAAGCAAAAAATGTGATGCACTTCTGAGTTCTCTGAGTGATGGAATTAAATGGAAAATACTGAACAAGTGACCAGGTGTTTGCTAAATTTATTATTAACTTAATTATCAATTGTACTTTAACAAATACATTAAATAGTACTGGGTTACATGCTTTCTAACAGGACATTTTTAATTTTAAAGCATTCTATTTTGGCTTGTTCATGTTGTATCTCACTTTTACATATGCAGTAAATAAACTGTTAAAAAAAAATAAAGGAAAACTTTGAAAACACATCAAATCTCAATTGGAAAATATCATGCTGGATATCTATACTGATATGGACTGGGTAATGTGTTAGGAACAAAACGATGCCACATCATTTAATGGAAATGAAAATTATGAACCTACAGAGTGCTGAATTCAAAAGACACCCACTCCAAAAATCAAAGTGAAATGATTGAATGATGCAGCAGGCTAGTCCATTTTGCCAAAATTTCATTGCAACAACTCAAAAATCATACTCAGTAGTTTGTATGGCCCAAACATTCTTGTACAAGTATGTATGCCTGACAACGTCAGGGCATGCTCCTAATAAGACGATGGATGGTGTCCTGGGAGATCTCCTTCCAGACCTGGACCAGGGAATCACTGAGCTCCTGGGCAGTCTGAGGTGCAGTCTGGAGTCGTCGGATGGACCAAAACATAATGTCCCAGAGGTGTTCAATTGGATTTAGGTCAAAAGGGTGTGGTGGCAAGTCAATGGTACCAGTTCCTTCATCCTCCAGGAACTGTCTGCATACTCTCACCACATGAGGCCGGGCTTTGTCGTGCACCAGGAAAAATACAGGACCCACTGCACCAGCATACGGGTCTGACAATGGGTCCAAGGATTTCATCCCGATACCTAATGGCAGTCAAGGTGCCTAGCCTGTAGAGGTCTGTGTGTCCCTCCATGGATATGCCTCCCCAGACCATCACTGACCCACCACCAAACCATGCTGAACGATGTTACAGGCAGCATGACGTTCTCCACGGCTTCTCCAGACCCTTTCACATCTGTTGCATGTGCTCAGGGTGAACCTGCTTTCATCTCTGAAAAGCACAGGGTGCCAGTGATGGCCCTGCCAATTCTGGTATTGTATGGCAAATGCCAAATGAGCTCAACGGTGCCTGGCAATGAGCACAGGGCCCACTCGAGGACGTTTGGACCTTGGGGCCCTGCTCACGAACATTGTTTCTGATTGTTTGGTCAGAGACATTCACTTCAGTGGCCTCCTAGCCTCCAGCTCTCTTGGAGTATCTTCGTGTCTCCTGGAATCTACTTCATGCCCTTGAGACTGTGCTGGGAGACACAGCAAACCTTCTGGCAATGGCATGTATTGATGTGCCATCCTGGAGAAGCTGGACTATCTGTGCAACCTCTGTAGCATCCAGGTATTGCCTAATGCTACCAGTAATGATACTGAGTGTAGCCAAATGCAACACTAGTAAAAAAAAAACAAAAAAAAAAACAGTCAGAATAGATGAGGAAGGAAAAATGTCAGTGGCCTCCACCTGTTAAACCATTCCTGCTTTGGGAGTCGTCTCATTGTTGCTCCTCTAGGGCACCCTGTTGTTAATTTCATTAACTCCAAAGCAGCTGAAACTGATTAACAGCCCCTTTGCAACTTAACTAACCAGATCAATATCCCAGAAGTTTCATTTACTTGATGCTATAATCTGATTAAAAAGTGTTCCTTTAAATTTTTTGAGCAGTATAGATAAAATGAGAATGTGATATTTGTAGCTATTAGGTAAATCGTATGGAAAAAAAACAATTCTGAGTTTAAAAAAAACAAGGGACTCGGAAGAGCAGAGTTGTATGTCATAATGCGTGGAACAGAAGTTGGTAACTTATTCCATTTGTCTCTAGTTCTCTGTGTGAAGCTTTCTAAAGCTTGTGCAAAAATTACCCTTACAAGTGTAGATCTTCATCCCTGTGTTCTTATTGAAGATCTAATTTCATAATAACAGGAGAAAAAAACGATTAAAACATAATGTTAATCCACTTATTCATTTTTAAACACAGTCATGTGTCACGCCTAACTTATAAACTCCTTCAGTTGTTCCTCACAGAACACGCCTTGTCACCACTTAACTATACTTTCTCTACTCTTGCTTTGTCTTTTTTGTAATCTGGAGACAAAAATATGTCCTCTCAATTCATTATCAATTCAGTTGGTGTATCAGATGAAATGAAATGCTGAGCTATTTTGTTCTGAGTTGCCTGTCCATAATAAAAACATTTTAATGAAAAAGGATAGTTTTCTCTTAGATGTAATGATTTAATTAATTATTTACATTAGTATATGTTGAAGTTTCTTTTATTTTGTTCTCAATTTTCTAAGGCAGTATATCATGGTCTTTCTCTCTTAGGATATTGACTGGGTCCAGACAGAGAAGCATGTGTTTGAACAAGCTTCCAATAATCCGTTCTTGGTTGGGCTTCACTCCTGCTTTCAAACTGAGAGTCGGTAAGATGTGTGTAAGGTCTCTTTACAATAGTTTCAGATCCATGTGTAATTGATTGTGTGTGTACTACTGGAGTTTTATGAGTGTAGAGTACAGTATTGATATGGAAGAGTTTGTTCACTACTGAGTTCTAAATTAATCTTCACTGGTTATTTGAATTATGAATTATCATTTTGTTGATGTACAGCACATGCATCCAAATGTGTTACCTGAAATCTAAAACTAAGAGATATGTTTTTACCTATTTGCTTTATATCCATATAGGTATGAAATAAATAATGTTTTGCTTTTACAAATATGAGTTTTAGAGTAAATAAAGTGGTGACAAGCAGACAAACTTGGCATCTTGATAAATCGGAGGATAAAAGTTGAAGGTACAATGATACCAGTAATATGAATGAAAATTCAGTTTGTTTCTAAGTTGCCCATTGTCAAGATTAAAGCAAACCACATGCTACAATGGCACCTAAACATTTCAGAGGAAGTCATAAATACATAAGAACGATATGTGCAGAAACATTTCAATCCTATACATGACTATTTTGAAAGCCAATAATGACTATTTTTTGTAACGACTGTATTAGCAAAGCAATACAGAATATACGAGGACTTTGTAAATGCATATAGTCTTAGAAATGTAAAACTCTGATTGGAGACATGTTCACAGACAGATTCGTGATTATAACAAGACACATTGCAGCAAGATGACACATTTCATTAATAGCAAAATCAGGGTTTACATAAAACCACATGGATTTGCAAAAAAATAAATTGTTTTATATCTACAAAAACAAGGCAGATTTTAATCTATATTATGGTAATAAAGCAAAATTTTATCATTACAGACTATGCTGAAAGACGATAAATAAAACCCAATGATTTGTGAGCATAAATTAAATGTTTAATGAATTGTTGTTGCTTATTTCTTTATGTATTTTTAAAAATTCTTTCATTATGTGACATTGCAAACGACAGGAATTATGCCCAGAACATTTTTTAGTAAAGAGACATAAATCTTTGGCCATCAAAGGCCTCATTCACAGCATGTCCTTCAGATAGAGTTCCAACGATGAAATCAGAACTACTTAAAACAGTCAACACACAGTATACACTAAAGGTCTCAACTTTGACAGATAGAAATAATGAATTTTATGTTTCATATTGCATTTGATGTCACTGAAATAATAAATTATGTAAGGTATGTAAAAGTCAACCAAAAACATTTTTCCTGGCACATTTACTTTATTCTCACACACAATTTTGTTATTATTGTTGTCACATTTCACAGTGCATTTATTTATGTGCATATTTATTTTGTCTGAAGTATTTCTTCATAAACTAAAGCCAAATGCAATTGACCATAAAAGTGATGTGCTTTGCTTAATTAAAGCAAACTGGAAATTTTAAAGTGAAACCAAGCAGGTATCTTGCAAAAACTTAGATGTCTTTGAAATACATTGTACCTTACTGAGATTTATAGCAAGTCAAACTAACATTTAGAAATATCTCAAAATGGATTTTAAGATATGTGGAAATGCATTTTAGATATCTCAGACTGAATTACAGTTATTTGAAAATGCATCAATTTTCAAGGTATCTGAAATGCATTTTATGATATCTCAGATAGATTTCAAGATATCTTGAAATGATACTCTGTACATTTTGAGACATCTTGAAATAAGTTCCTGTGCTTATTGAGATGTCTAAAATACATTTCAAGATATCTTAAAATACATCTGCAGGCATTTTAAAATATCTGAAATACATTTTTGGATATCTTAAAATAACTTTCTGCACATTTCAAGATGCATCAAATATCTTGAAATCACCTCCTGTAATATTTTTTATTCTTTCAATGAAACTTCCTGTCTATTTTAAGATATCTCAAAAACATTTCAAAATATTTTAAGATATCGGAAATTCATTTTGAGATCTCTCTAAATGTTAGTTTGGCTTGCCATAGAGATTTCTTCTTGAAATTAACACATTTGCAAGTCAGTACAACAGCTTTCACAGCACATAGTCAAAACATTGAAACAAAAAACAATGCACAAAATAACATATTTGTTATTGTGTCTCTAGTACTAGGATGTTGTACCGTGTTAGCCATTATGAATGTAGAGAAAAGCCAAGCAAAATGACACCTTTTATTGGCTAACTAAAAAGATTACAATATGCAAGCTTTCGAGGCAACTCAGTGAAGAAGGGGCCTGAGTTGCCTCGAAAGTTTGCATATTGTAATCTTTTTAGTTAGCCAATAAAAGGTGTCATTTTGCTTGGCTTTTCTTTACTGTGTCTCAATTTTTATGCAAAGATGAAAAGAACAACAATGCATAAACCCTTCACATTGGTCTAAGTACACTAAATAAGGTTCTTGGATATCTCACTGGCGTGTGACCAGCTTTCTGCTGGATTTGGGCAATGTAAAAATAGTATTTTTAGTCCGAGATAATAAAGATTGCAAGTTCACTTATGACAGCTACCTTGCTACTTTTCTTGGGGAATAAGGAGGTGTGATACAGCTGGCTGTGTCTGGACAATAATACCAGTAAAGGCAGCAGGATATGTTGCAAGCATTCTTGGGACAAAGCATACTATGTGTCGTCTTGTATATGATAAGTTATGCATCTTAGAAAATAATATACTAAAGAGATCAAGATAAATTTAGTTGAAGCTAATAGTATAATTCAGTTTAACCTATTATTGCATTTCTATTTACAAGAACCAAGAGTTTGTGTAAATTCAGCCAAGCTCAGTTCAAGTTCTTCTCACTAAAACCAGTCAGCATTGTCTTGCTGTTTACAGAATTAACACTAAAAATTCAGTTTTTGATATGTTTAGGGTCACATTCTTTTTCCCCATCCATGGTTTTGGGGGTTCTGTTTTGTCCAGTTTGAAACAAATTCAGGACAGTATCACACCAGCCAAAACCTATAACTAAAGTTGCTAGGGTTTTTACATCTTTTATCTAGATTACTCAACTCTGTTTTGCACAGTATAGTGCGTTTTGGCAGACATGACATGGTGAAGATTCTGGTAACCCACAATAAGTCACAGTTGAAAGGACATAAATATAAGCAATTTGGAAGTAATTGTTAGTTCACATCTTGTCATTTTCATAGTCAAAGCAATGGAAAAACTACAATTACAAATAATCATAAAATATGGCATGGTGAAGTGATCAGCATTGTTGCCTCATAGTTACAACACTTCTGGCTTCACACTCCAGACAAAGCACTGTTTCAGTGCAATTTGCATGTTCTATCCATCTCAGCTGCATTATTCCCTTTTAACACTAGAATTACCAGAGACTACAAGAAAACTCGTAAATCTGGCCCACTTTGTTTCCGTCTAGCTGCATCAGAAAATGTACCACGACATCTGACACGCCTCCTTTTTACTGTTTTCTCACAGCTTGGATTGCTGCTGATGGACGGCCTTATATAGGCAGGCAGTCAATTACGTGGGAGGCGTGGGGATGGGGGACACAATATAGGCAGGCAGCCAACTACGTGGAAGGCGTGGTGATGGGGGATGCAACTCCGCCTCAAACAGCGACCGAGCTGCAGGCTATGGACGTATATATGTACCTAAGTAGGATTCAGTTATGACCGTTACGCGTAGAATTTCGAAATGAAACCTGCTTAGCTTGTGTAAGTAACCTGTAAGGAATGAGCCTGCCAAATTTCAGCCTTCTACCTACACGGAAAGTTGGAGAATTAGTAGTCAGTCAGTCAGTCAGTGAGGGCTTTGCCTTTTATTAGTATAGATAAGAGCAGCTCACTACTGAAAATGGCAAATATAGGAGGCAGTGGGGATCGAACGAGGGACTCTTGATTACGTCAGCAAATCTTACCGCCACGCCACGGAAGCTGTTGTCTTATCCTTGAACCTTTTGTGAAAGTGTTTATTTGATCTTTGGACTTCTGGCTTCCCATATTCTATGGTTTATGCCTACATTTTGTAACATTTATTACTAAAATGTGAAAGTTTCTGTTTTAACAATGTTTTTATGCAGATTATTATAGAAATGGAACACACGTGAAATGCATGTGTTCCAAATAACGATCTATTATTTGCACTCTAAAACTCCAGCACTTCATTCCCAGATAATCAAACAAGGCACGAGCTAGGCGATGTTTGTGAACATTCTGCGACGGTGGGGGGATGGAATAGCAGGCTGCTTGTCTTAATTGGCACGTTTACAGGACAAAAGACGCTGACGGAGAGGTGCGAACGGATTTAAGGTGGGCTGGATTTACGAGTTTTCTTGTAGGCTCTGATAATTCTAGTTTTAAGTCTTGAATGTTCTCCAAAGCTGATGAGACAGAAAAGTTTCAAATACCACTAAAATTCCACTTGCATATGACATACTTATTTGTTATATGCACATAATATTTGCATGTATTTGATTTACTTAGCTGCTTCCTTACAGCATACATTTTAAGAGTGTAATAGAATATTATCAAGAAGAGCACATAAAATTAACTGAGCAACATATAAACCACAGGGAAAAATAAATGAATATCTAAACATTAAAGTATAACTCTTGTTTTAATAAACACCCAAATATAGGTGAGTAATGTGATAAACATTTTATGATCTGATTTTTGGAATCAATAATTCATCTAATTAATAATTGCAAATATATTGAATCTACCTGCAAGATGGTAAATAAAAATTAACATCAAAGGTATGTTAAATCACTGATTTTGTTGCCTTCTCCTGCATACCACTTCACATTAAAATTGTGCATAGTTTGAAATATGGTTCCAGTAATGTTTTGTACCATCTGTAGCACATGTGGATCAATCATGGAATAGTTATCATACCAGACAATAATAAAATTGATGTGTACTCTCATGTAGGAATTATACCCTGGAAAAAAACATATCTGAAAAGAGAGCTGCTATCTGATCAGTTCATGCTCTGAATATGCAACCCAAATATATTCTGATTGATTGATTCTAATTGACCAAGGGTGTGTTTCCTAATAGCATTGTAACACTAAAAGCATTTTAAGCTCTGTTGTAGGATTGATTGTTAATTTAAGAATGTTTCTCAAAACCCATTGCAAGTAATGTTGCATGTTAAATACTTTTGTAAGCCTTCATTAATTTCTTCATGCTTCGTTAAACAGGCTTCCTCTGGCACTGACTGTAGCCATGGGCAGCAATTGTCACACATAATACATTACATTCAAATTATGACAGCTCTCAGAAAATTGAGTGCTAAGATTTATGTTGAGATTATATCATTTGTATGATGAAATGCATTAAAGCATGTATTGAATTACATTTTATAGGTAATGTAAATGAATTTAACTTAAGTGATTTATACTCTTAACAATTACAAATTTACAAGTTGATAATATTACTCTGTTCTTTAAAAGCTTTGAATAAGCACTGTTGCAGTTGGTTATATGGAAATGTGGTAATAAAGAAAAAGGCAGCACAGTAGCTGGAGTTAATATATTTAGACAGAGAGTATGGTTGTAATAAAGAAAGTCAATCCAGAATAACATCTGTTGAATCATATATTAGAGTCTTTGACCTCCACCACATAAACCCGGCACTTGCACATTATTAAAATTAATGAAATCATTGGGCTGAAGTAGGTACCCTTTTGTATATCCAGCCTCTTGGATCATTGTTAAATCTGCTGTAAAGGTTCTTGGCCATGAACAGGGGATTATTTGCAGTCACTAAAGATTTCTTACACTTTTTACACTTTAACTGTTGTTTGCTGGTGTCCCCTTCGTGCTTACCTGTTGACATTTGATAGTAACCTTGAGGCCGGGGTCATAGAACAGTACAATACAACACACCAGAAAACTTGTGGAGTGGTAGAATGCAGGGTATAGGCATACCATACCTACTGCATAAAAAATGTGTCACTGCTGTCTTTGCAAATAGTAATGTGTTTTACATTGCATTACACATGCTGAAGTTATTCCATATATACTTTAGAAACAATCATAATACATAATTTCTTTTTCTTAACCCACTTATGCAGGACAATGTTATGTGGGGACTGGAGTCTATCCCAGCAAGTATTGGGCTCAAGGCAAGAAAAACATCTGAACTGGACACCAGTCAATTTCAAAGTGTAGATACACACACACACACACACATAGAATAGGGCTAATATAACACCACTTCACCTAACTTTCATGTCTTTGGACTATAAAAGGCAACTGGAGCACTGGGAGGAAACTCGGGCACAAAGAACATTCAAACTCCATACACACCTGTTTGGCTGGCTGAATGATTAAAAATAATGAATAAAATGTTTTGAGTTCATCTTTGTAGGAAGCAAGAAATGGATCTGCTATTCCATAATTGCCAAAGGTTACCTTAATGTCATAGTATAATTTAAGCCAACGCTGACCCTTTCATTTGTTAATAGTTTAACATAGGTCTGTATTATTTTATATACACAATTATTTCAAGGTTTAAATTCTTTCCTAAATGCATTTAGTGTGATATAATCTTTAATTATTTCCATGTTTTTTTAATATCAATATGTCTAGATGTCTCCCTTTGCAAGTGTTAACAGGCCTTGAGTAATAACAGGTAGAAATGATAAGATTAGTTAATTTAGGGCGAGGGAATCAACTTTTAACATATGCATCATCAAAGTTTTATAAAGCCTTTCCCTAACCAGTGGCAGTTTTGCTTGAAAAATCTGGTGGGACCACACAGACTCTGGGGCAAGACTCTGTCGAATGGGGTTTACCCTCCCAAATTAGCTTTGTACAATGTCTGTATGTCTCTGAACACATACAAATTGGGTTACGACCAAAAGGTTTGCCAAACTTTTGCATCTGTTCACGACTACACGCTCGGGTGACGAACAAGCCAGTTTCCCTTCTGGTTCGTACGCGCCAATAATTTCTGCACATGTTCAGTCTCTCCTTGTGCATTCGCTGTGAACTCTTTGTGCTCTATTTCGTTTTTCTTATGGTTCGTATGTGACGGTGAATTACGCACGTGTTCAGTCTCTCCCTGTACAGTACATTGTTCTCGGTCAGACGTGCATCGCGCCGAGGGACTTTACCTCAAAACTATAATCTCCTGTCCACACAGTTTCCTGTTCACTTCCTTCATGCCAGAACTCGACTCATGCAAGGTTAGTTTTCTTGGTTGTTTATGGTTAGTTTTTGTATAAATTAAGGATTTTTCAAATGTTCATTTTATCCCTGTGCTTAAAACTCATTAAAAAAGTGTTTACAGTGAGCGGTTTGTAAGGCTGTAGCGTGAACTCTTGCAATGTTAGTTTTTTTCTGTTCAAGGTTTTTCACAGCGGTTCGTAAGGCTGTAGCATGAACTCTTGCAATTTTAGTTTTCTCTGTTCAAGGTTTTCTCAGTGTTATTCAATGTTTTTACATTTAGTTTACTATTACACTGTGCATTCTGTGGCATAATTAACTATTTTTCTGCTTAAGAATCTTTAAAAAAATATATTTACATATAGTTCGTACGGTCTGGAACGGATTAATTGTATTTACATGCAATCTTATGGCGGAAATTACTTCGGGTCATGACCAAATCGGGTTGCAACCAAAGTTTTGGAACGAATTACGGTCGTGACCCAAGGTTCCACTGTACTTGTAAAAGTTACC
>JANRMT010062815.1:381119-418571 GCA_026402145.1 Polypterus bichir lapradei
GTTTACCCCCCCCCGGGTGGAATTGAAGAGTCGCATAGTGTGGGGGAGGAACGATCTCCTCAGTCTATCAGTGGAGCAGGACAGTGACAGCAGTCTGTCGCTGAAGCTGCTCCTCTGTCTGGAGATGATACTGTTCAGTGGATGCAGTGGATTCTCCATGATTGACAGGAGCCTGCTCAGCGCCCATCGCTCTGCCACGGATGTGGCAGATCTTGAAGTGATGTTACTGGTCCTGCACACTACAGCACAGAAAATAGCAGAGTATCACACAGTTATAGAATATGTGGAGCATGTTACTTACCCATATTAATGGAATGCTGGTTTGCCCTTTCTTTCATAGTTCCTCTGTTACTAAACCAGTTCAGCCTCTCGTTGATACAGAACAACGTTTTCCACAGCAGCAGCACTTTCATGAGTCTTAGTAGCAGACCAAACAGGTAACACAGAATTCTGGGAGGAATTTATAAAATTTTGAAAATGTCTGTAATTTTGGCTTCTAAAATTTGAAAATCCTCTTTGTCCTTATCATTGGTAAGTAGTGTGCACACTTTTTTCCCCAGAATCTTCACTTCTGTTCCGGTAGTAAACAATGCAGATATTGACGAGAATAAAAAAAAAAAAAACATTTGAGTTCTTGGCTTTTGTCTGTCCAACGTGGCTTTTTTTACATTTTTGTATGTGAGATTTTATTTTCGATTCTTCTTTTAGCAGCTTGGTTAAACAAGAAATTTCATACTTCCAGGTACAGTCTGTTGTATTTAAGTGCGAGTAACTACTGCTTTGTATATTTTAATGGAAAATATTATTACCACCCGTTGTTCTAAAATGATTTATAATTGTAAATGAAAGAGTCAACTATTAAAGTTCCAGCTAATTAAAAAAATCACACATTTATTCTGTCATATAAATGTAATATTATTTTAGTTATCAGTTGATCAAGTAATAAGTCACTACTTCAAATAATTTGATAATATTTTCATAATTCTTTCATTTACATAAATTTAGGAATACCCATTATGCCAAAAAGAAAAGAAAACAAGTTCATAGACTACTTGAACAACAAATACAGGCAGTCCCCGGGTTACGCACATCTCTCTGACCTTATTATTATTCCTACTTTATTTTCAATGGTGATGGTTTTTCTCTTCTTTACTGTATCACCAGCACTTGCTTCAGATTTGTGTTTCAGAGACATTGTTGAAGGGTGAAGACAAAAGATTAAGATGAGCTCTTCTGCACAGCACTGTACACGCTATCACAGCAGGAAGGCACCAGTCGTCAACACGTCTGATGTACTGACAAGAGACAACTTCCTGCTATGTGCATAACCATACAAGCAGGCTTGCTATTGAGAATGAATGGGGGCATCAACGGGCGGTTCATCACCAGCCCACCTCACAGTCACCTCCACTACAGTATGCTGCCTGCCGCGTCCGCCCACTGAGAACGAACACAGTGCGGCCAAAGGCGGGTAGTGAATCGCCCCCATTCAATAGGCAGCCATCCGATGCACACTACAATGCTACCCCCCGCCGCCCCGTTCACCCTCAATGGCCTCCATTCACCCACAACCCGGTCACCGCTTGCAGCATTACCAGCCGCCCAATGAGAACGAATGGGGTAGTCGTGGGGGTGGGTGGGCAGTGAAACTGCTTGCCGCCCAAGGGATACTACACTGCGTGAGCAGTGAAATCACCTCCTGTAGCATTCCAGCCGGACTTTATTCAGACGATGCACTCAATAATCATGACGAATGGACCATGGTGGGGTATTCCAACACATTTATTCACAAATTACCATAGACACATCGTAAGAGCTGTTCGCCTTCCAGCTAGATGCTAATTTAAAGATGAATGGAAAACGATAACTTTCTCATTAACTTTTTCTGGTGAGCAAACAGTAGCAGTTCGAACTTCCTTCCCGGAAGTTGCCCGTTCCCCATTTCAAAATAAGAGTCTAATGAACATTATAAGGTATAATTCGTTCAGGGATTTAAGTATCTAAAATATATCAAATAGAACAAATAATCTGGGTCATTTACACCTCCATCCAGCCACTGATTGCAGTATTACCAGCTGCCCACCAAGAACGAATGGGGCAGCCGTGTGTGGTGGGCGGGCAGTGAAACCTCTTGCGGCCGGGAGCCGCCTGAGGGACACTACACTTGCAGTGTTTTCAGGCCGAAGATGATGGAGCGGCAGTTACTGAGGCGCATGCGTTGCAGCTGCTGCCCCGTTCGTATGTCGTAGGTCGGATGTCCGTAACCTGGGGACTACCTGTATCCTTGTTTTTTGTCAAATTTTCAGACTATATTGGATTTACTGAGAAAAATCGTTTCAGTGGAAAAATATAAAAGAAGGTTGAAATGTAAATGCAAATAAACTAAATTGAAAAGAGTAAAATTATTTTTTACTAGAAGTAAATTTACTATGTATCATTTTTTACAGGTATACGGCAGTTAGACTTCATTCCTTCCATTCTTATTTTGATAGTTTGTTAATTTTAGAGGCTTGACATATTCAAAATATTTAATAGGTTACTAGTTTGCCAGTGACTGTGATTGTGGCCATCATATATTATATGATATATTATATATACATAATTATATTGATAAATTGTTACTAAAGGTTTATATCATTTTAAAAACCATAGGACAGTATAAAGGCACATTATGGTATCAACAGGGAAAGGCAACCTCAAAAGTCCTAATTTTTCAACCCAAATGTCCTCATTTCTAGTGACCTACCAATTACCATCATTTACCAGAGAAAAAGAGACAATTTGTGTCTGAATGCAATGCTTATACAAATGCAGCCATTACCAATGACCTCTGCCTAAATAATTTCATGTGCAAGATACTGCGTTACATGCTTGGCTAGTCAAAATAACCAAAAAATGGCATTCGTGAAGTATCATTTGTTAGTGATAACATTGCTTCATTAATCTCTTTACTGTGCCCATTTAAATAATACATTAAAGAAATTTTATACCTAATAGGCCACTTGCTATAGTTATTTTGTGAAAAATGTTTGACATATACAGTATGTTCTGACTATATTGAATTTATACATATTATAAAAAGTTGTTTTACACTACAGTACAATCCCTCTTAACCAGCCACCTCAGTACTGAACCCATGGCTGGTTGCCATTTTGGCCGGTTAATCCGACGCATACCTATTTTCATGTAGAAAAATATTTCTAAGGTATGTACTATACCTCTTTGTTCCTGAAGAAACCATATTCACAAGGCTTCATCCACAATTTCGCACATGGATTTTGTTTCTCATACAATGATTGGACAGTGTGGTGTAGCAGGTCCACAGCTCAAGTCAAAAAGGCCACTTTTTAAATAAATAATCGCCACGGCTTAGCGCGGGGGCGTGGTATGTGTGGCAATCACGGAGCTGGAGTGACTGGTATTGAAGACGACTGGCCGTCGAAATGCAGCGGCAGTCGTGGAGGCTTTGGGCTGGTTTAGCCCCAGCGTCAGCGCCTTGGCCGCTGGGGAAAGAACCCAAGTCTCGGTCCTAGCCAGGGATCGGAGGGCTACCGGACCAATGTGGAAGGCAGCTGCACCTGCAGCTAGGGTGACTCCCTTGTTGCGAAGACTGATTGGAGAAGCAGGGGAGCCGGCTGGTAGAAAGAAGAAGGCATCGTGCTTTGGATTTTAAGAAACCGCTTCCAGCCATTGTTTTAGCCTCGTTTGCGTTGTTTTTAAAAGACTTGTTTTTTTTTTTTTCTAATGGATTTTAACCTCCACTAATTCACTCATTTTAAAGGATTATGTATTTAAAGAAGACTTTTTACACTGCACTTTATTTAATTTGATCACTGTTTTGTTGTTTGCTGGTTTTAAAATACCTCTTACCTTCTAGGAAAGAAGGAAGTGCATACATATAAAGAAGAACTCAGAATTAAAAAAAAAAAAAAATATTTTAACAGGCCAGTTAATCTCTCAAAAGACTTCAGAAACCCCACAATATGAAGAAGAAACGGATGATTCGGCTCCTGATTAACAGCTGTGCTGCCCACAACATGCTTCCACATTTAGATAATGTTTGCGTTGAATTCCTCCGACCCAATTGCACAGCAGTGCTTCATCCATTGGATTTGGGCATCATTCGCATCCTGAGAGTGTATTATCACAATGAAATGCTGAGAAAAATTCTCGTCAGCATAACTTGTAGGCAGGAGGAGATTAAAATTAATGCGAAAGAAGCTATTGAAATGATTGTAAACACCTGGGCGCAAGTTAAAGGAAGCACTATAGTAACAAATACAATGAAATTTTCGTTACAACGAAATATTTTTTAGATCCCTGGGAGTTCATTGTAATGGAATTTTACCTGTATTATAGTAAACAAATAAGCAAAATAAAATAGTAAATACCGTATATACTCATGTATCAGTCGGGTCATGAAACATGAAAAATCGATCATAAAATCAGACCCAGACTTATACACCCATTCAAAAAATGCGACAATTAAATTTTTTTTTTTTTTTTTTTTTTTTTTTTTTTTTTTTTTTACATCATCTTGCTTCCTCCAGTCTCGCACCACTTCCTCAGACATATTGAATTTTGTTGCAGCAGCGCAGTTACCAATTTCTTTCACCACTTCAACGACTTTTAATTTAAAAACAGCTTCATATTTTCTTCTGATCTAACTCTCCATCTTAGATAAGGGAAGCTCTTGCAATAAAGGTGTATGAGGGTGTGTGACACAAAAAACGCAAAACAGTGCAAGGTTGCTTTGGAATAGTTCTTGTATTACCATGTGATCACGTAGGCACAATACATAGAAAAAAAGGCAGTGCACTCTGTGGTTACTCTCTCAGGTTGGCGTTAGCATATCGTAATCTCTTGGACCAATACTGTGAGTTTTCCAAATTTGACTTATACGATCCACATTATAAAATACCGGAAATTATACGGTAAAATCAAGGCCCAACTTATCCACGGGAGAACTTAACCATGAGTATATATGGTAATAAGAGCACTTTGTTGTGATTTTTTTTTTTAGCTGATGGCGTCTTTGGGCACTTCTAGAAATCTTCTTCCAGTCTAACCAACCTCCAGTCCTGTTCGTACCTAGCATTACCAGAATCTGATAGCACTGAACTGCATTAACAGTCTGTAGTAAATACACTTCTGACTTTATCACTCCATCTCCAAAAATATAACATGCTGTCTGCCAAACAATGTAATGCTACTCAATAAATTTCATGCACAGCTGCTTGCTCCATCTATCCCATGCTGTGGAACATTGGATGGGGCCAAATGTCTGACTCTTCAAATGAGAGGAAAGTATGACATTAAATGTGTATGATCTATGTTTTTTATCTTTTTTGTTAATATTATTTATTCAATTTATTGTTGATTACATGTTTTTAATCAACATCATACAATGTAAATACCATCATTGTACCAGAATGCAGAGGTAGATCTGCTTTCATGCAACATATTACATATAATAACTTTTATTATATAGGAGTTTAACATCTAACTCTGTTTTATCCCACATCTGTCAGTGACCACCTAGACTTATGGTAATTTTCAACTCTCATCAAGACAGGGATCAAAATATAGTACTTATAATAGTAGGTTTCCTGACACACAGTTGAAAATGGCTGTACAAACATCCAAATAAAATACATGTAAGAGCTTATAAGCAATCCTCTCTAGTTTGTGCTTGGTGGGTGGGTGGGTGGGTGGGTGTGTGTGTGTGTGTGCGTGTGCCCTGCAGTGGGCTGGCGCTCTGCCCGGGTTTGTTCCTGCCTTGCACACTGTGCTGGCTGGGATTGGCTCCAGCAGACCCCCCGTGACCCTGTATTAGGATGTAGCGGGTTGGACAATGTCTGACTGACTAATTCTTTTATGGGCGCCTCACGATTTTATTTTTAGTCACATATGACCAACAAAATCTTAGTACAAGAAAAAAGTGTTATTTTACTTTAGTGCATTTTTGAATAAAATTGTGTCACTTAAATAATTTTTTATAATCAATATTTATTGGTTTTTAACTTCCTCACTGGGCATGTTATTTTTAGATTATTTGTTTATTGAGACTTTTGCGCTGCATTTTTTTCACATTGCTTTGTTTTGATTGTAAAATAAGAGGTGCCGCTTGCAAATTTGCACCTACCTCTTGTTGTAATGTGTCCTCATTACTCAGTCCATTCTCAGTTTATCACTGTTGATGTCCTAGGGATCACAAGGAGAGCCAGCAGCAGTAGGTGCAGGCAGGGAAAGGCAACTGGGAGCACAGTGGAGCTGCAGAACATTGGAGTGGCATGGTAGAGCAACGTAGAAGCAGATAGAAGGTTCGACCACAAAGGCACTAATGGTTCTTTCAAGAGTTAACTAGTGCCAAACTTGCCAGAGTGCTAAGGATAATTCTTTATGTCTTATACCTTCCAGTCATTACAATATGTACTCTTATGATCTGAACATTAAAAAGAAAGAGCACTGACACCATTGGTCTTGTCCATTACGGGAGATGGACATCTGAAGCGGAAATCCGTTAGCAGCTGCGTTATTTTTTCTCATTTTTTTTATCTTTCCAAGGTATCCTGCATTTACTCAACCCGAGGGGTTTCAGTTATAGTATATGCGAGCATATATAAACGTGAGCGGCAGGAAAAGGGTTCAGAATAAAATGGAAAATACAACTAAAGTTTCATCCAGGCATCAAGTCCAAGGTCAAGGAACAGCCTTTCAGAGGCTGACCTGGAACAGATAGGCGAAAGCACAGATTTCCTGCTACGTTGTCTCCAGCTGATAGCGAATGTGCAAGCGAGTCAGGTCAGGATAGCTTGTCAATTCCAGAATATTCATTAAAACTGAAAATGGCCTTACCTTCCACATTGTCAACTTCGTGAGCTGGGAACACTGATTTTAACTGGGCTTGCCACTTCACCCAACAGAGCACGGAGAAGGATGAAATGATCTGTCCGAGCTGAAGGTAATGATCGTCGCAATGCCCACCGCCACCACTCAAGACATAAAGGAGCTCAAGGATTATTTAAAGAAAGTTATAAAGAAAGAAATAAATGATATAAGGAAAGAAATAAAGAACATACACAAGACAAATGAGTAGCTGCTTCATGGTATTAAAGACCAGGAAAAATGTTTAAATAATCGATTTGAAGCAACCTTTAAACGTATGCTAGAAAAATGCGTCTAAGTTTGAGAATAAACCTGAAAGCACTTGGCGCTCAGTTGGAAGACGTTAAGCAAACGTCTGAGCAACTGGCATCTATCGCTGATGGAAAAGCAATGGCTACAAATTCCGAATGCAAAGTACTTGGAGACAGACTTGCTGCACTGGAATATGGATGCAGAAGGAATAATGTGAATAATATTAGAATCAAGGGTCTCCCTGAGAATCGTGCAAGTCCAAACCTAATAAAATTTGTTGCTGAACTCTTCTCTAAAATAATTGGAAAGGACTTCAAATCAGACACCGAGATAGCAACAGCTTACTGCATACGGGGATCAAATACCTCTAAAGCTAGAACTCTTATCATGCGCTTTGAAAAATTACAATTTAAATTACATATAATGTTATTTCTCAGACAGAAATCAGAGGTTATATTTGAAAATAACCACATTTGTATTTTCTGTGATTTCTCACCTTCAATAGCAGCTAAACGTGCCACATTTTACAACATTAAACAGCGCTTACAGAAAGCAGAGATCAGATACAGCCTCTTATATCCTGCCAAACTGAGAGTGGACATTCAAGGCAAGCTCTACATTTTTTTTTTCTACAGGGGAAGCAGAAAAAGAGCTAAGAAAACTGATCCTGACACTTTTTGAAATACAATCATGAGTCACATCCTGTCCTTGCATGGCAAAGATCTTACTGGCTGTTTGATCCGCTTGCATTGATACTGGTACCATAATTATACATCCTATTTCCTTCTCAGCCACTTTTTGTTTATGTTTTAATTAAAATTATATGCATATATATGTATGTGTAAAAATTTTTTTTTTTAAGGAGACTGTTTAACACCATACCCTTGCTTTATTATTTAGTATACCATACCCTTGTATTAGGGCTTACTAAGCTTATCCAGGGCTACTGTTTAACATCGTTCCCTGGGTTTACTTTCTCAAGACTTTTTAAGATTATCTTTTATACTTATAGTATTTGGACTTTATTGTCAATAGATAACCTCTATTTTAATCCTTATACGTCGCTGCTGGGGAGCTTGTTTTATTTTTGATGTGCTCTCTCTTTAGTTATGTCAGAGGACTGAGACCTTGTGAAGTGTGGTCTAGACTCATGTGGGGAGGCAAAATGGGGGAGTGGGGGCAGTAGGCGGGGAGAGAAAGAGAGCAAGCTATCTGTAATCTATCCTTTTAATCCTTATAACAATAACCTTCATGGCAATAACTCCTGAGAAAACTAGAAATTAAGGTCAAAGCTGTCTTATCTTAAAATAAGACTACAAAATGACAACAAAAGTTCAGAAGCAATGTCTCCATGACCGAACCGTTAACTTTGTGAGCTGGAATGTTAAAGGTCTGAATCATGAATTAGAGAGAAAGAAAGTATTCTCTCACCTAACAGGCCTAAATGCTAAAATAGTATTTTTACAGGAGACCCACATAGTAAGCAAGGATCAGTTTCGGCTGCACAGGGACTGGACTGGCCAAATATTCCATTCCAGCTATACAAAGAAATCTAGAGGTGTGGGAGTTCTTATACATTGAGCAGTCTCATTTGTACTAACAGATGTAGCATCTGATCCTGAAGGGAGATATGTGATCATTATGGGTATTTTATTTAACTGTAAAGTGATTTTGATCCAATGTGGATGATATGAACTTGAATGGAACTACCTTTTCACTACATTGGTGAAATTTGGGTTTGGCCTGAACATTTATGCATGGATCAAATACTGTATACCAGTCCAAAAGTTTCAGTTTGTATTAAACACATTAATTCAGACTACTTCAAATTAGAACATGGTACTAGACAAGGGTGCACCTTGTCACCAATGCTTTTTGCAATCACCATTGAGGACACTGGCAGTTATCTCTCTAAGTGCTTTTGAGATAAAGGGGATTATCAGAGAAGGACTTGAACAGAGAATTTCTCTATATGCAGATGATATGATACTGTATATATCAGATCAACAAAATACTGTGCCTACAGTCCTAACAGCACTAGCAGAATTTCAAAAGATTTCTGGTCTCAGAAGTAATTTGAATAAAAGTGCTCTTTCCAGTGAATTCTCAAGATTGGACACTCAGATCAGTTTAAGTACCTAGGGGAAAACCTCACAAGTAAACATGAAGCTTTTTATCAACAAAAATTGCAGTCTGCATGGAAAAAATTAAGCAAGACTTGTATAGATGGTGTACCCTTCATCTCACTTTAGCTGGAAAAATTAACATTGTCAAGATGAATATCCTTCCTAAGCTGCTTTTTCTAATTCAAAACATTCCAGTATACATCAATAAATAATTTTTTAAGAAATTAGATTCAATCATAACCTCCATTTATTTGGCATTCAAAACATCCATATATCCAAAGGGCGACCCTACAAAGACCTAAGGCAGAAGATGGCATACTGTAGCTCTACCTAACTTTCAATTTTATTACTGGGCAGCTAGCAATACAAGCTATAAAATCCTGGATGTTGACACAAATAGATGAACGTACACAGGATTGGTCTGCAATAGAAATAAAATCCTGCAGTAGTACAGTGGTACCTTGGTATACGTCTGCTTTGGAATAAGTCCAACTTGGTATACGTCCTGTTTGGACACGAAAAATTTTGCTTGGTATACGACCTTTGTTTGGAATACGACTCGCGTGCTAACCTAGTTTACCTCTCTCGAGACAAAGCCACGACTGCCCACGAGCGTTAGTGCGCCAGTTGCTAGCATTCAGTGAACAACCCGCGCTATAACTCTCTGTGAACTTTCACGTGTGTGATATAGTGGGTCCACAGCTCCTGTCAAAGTCTAGCTTTAAAATAAATAATCACCGCGCTCGCAGCTTGGTGAGGGGGCGTGGTGATGATGTGGCTGAAGGTTGTCAGGGCGATTAGCGATGTGGGCGTTTCTCACCAAAGTGCACTTGTGAGGGACCGTCCGCATTCATGATTGTTCCTGGGGCTGCTTATCTTGATAAACAGAAGCGCGAGTTGGCTTGAAGGGGAGTAAAAAGAAAGAACAGACGGGAGGTTGAGTGAGTGAGTGAGAGAGAGAGAGCGCGAGCGAGTGAAGTTAAAGTCAGCTGCAAGTAGGGCGACTCCCCTTTTGGGAAGCAGGGGGGGGACCGCCAGGTAAAAAGGCACCGGGCTTCTTCTTGTTTTTTTTTTTTTGTTTTTGTTTTTTTTAAAGTATGCTTCCTGCTCTATTTTAACTTTGTTGTTTTTAAGAAGACTTTTTTCTATTGTTTTTAACCTCGACGTTTCACTTCTGAATTTATGGATTATTTATTGCAACTTTGGAGACTGAACTTTAATTTGAACACCTTGTTTTTTTAATTGTTTTAATAAAAGCACTTTGCACTTTTTCACCATGCCCTTGCTTTACCGATGAGGTTAGCAGTGAGGCACATTACCGACGGTGTAGGGTTCAAGGGCTCCCCGGCAGCAGATGGGAGCATACAGCAAACCTGCATCGTCACAACGTGATTTTGTGTTTTTTTCATGTAAATTTGAATTGATTGTTGAAAAGTATGAAGGTGGCATGCGTATCCGGGACATGGCCGTTGCATACCGTTTGCCGAGAACGACGGTATCTACGGTTGTGAAAAACAAAGATGTTATTAAAAAGTAAAGTGAGGTAAAATTTTCATTTATTTCATCTAATTGCTTTTGTATTTATGTATTTTAGTATTAAGCAGTGTTTAAATTATTTTATACAACCCCATCAATGTATAATATGCCAATAGCAATAGGATTTTTTTTTTTCATGGAAACGGATTAATCATTTTCCCATTTTTTCTTATGGGAAAAATTTGTTTGGTATACGTCCTGTTTGGTATAAGTCAAAGGGTCTGGAACGAATTAAGGACGTATACCAAGGTTTCACTGTACTTTACATTTCTCGCTTTGTACCCCAAAATGTACAAGTCACCACCAATATATTAAAATCCCAATTGTGCTTCACTCACTCAGAATATGGAACCAATGTAGGAAGTATTTTAAGATAGAGAAGCTTTTATCTGTGGCACCCCTGCATGAGAACCGCTTTTTTTTCACTCTCTCAAATGTACACAGTTTTTAATGTCTGGAAAATATTCAGGATTAAATCACTTAGAGATCTGCACATAAACAATGTCTTCTCATTCTACGAACAATTAAATTTAACTTTCCAGCAACACATTTCTTTCACTGCCTTCAAATTAGAAACTTTGTTAAACAAAACATGCCCAATTTTCCTCACCTCCCACTCACCTCTATTCTGGAAAAAATATTGAACAGTCTTGAGGACTCAGACAGCAACTCTGTAATATATGCCGCTCAAAAAAATTAAAGGAACACTTTTTAATCAGAGTATAGCATCAAGTCAATGAAACCTCTGGGATATTGATCTGGTCAGTTAAGTAGCAGAGGTGGTTGTTAATCAGTTTCAGTTGCTTTGGTGTTAATGGAATTAACAACAGGTGCACTAGAGGGGCAACAATGAGACTACCTTTAAAACAGGAATGGTTTAACAGGTGGAGGCCGCTGACATTTTTCCCCTCTATCTTTCTTCACTGTTTTTTCCAAGTTTTACATTTAGCTACGGTCAGTGTCACTGCTGGTAGCATGAGGTGATGCCTGGACCCTACAGAGGTTGCACTGGTAGTCCAACTTCTCCAGGATGGTACATCAATATGTGCCATTGCCAAAAGGTTTGCTGTGTCTCACAGCACAGTCTCAAGGTTCTGGAGGAGATTCCAAGAGATGGGCAGTTACTCTAGGAGAGCTGGATAGGGCCTTAGAAGGTCCTTAACCCATCAGCAGGACCAGTATCTGCTCCTTTGGGCAAGGAAGAACAGGATTAGCACTGCCAGAACCCCACAAAATGATCTCCAGCAGACCACTGATGTGAATGTCTCTGACCAAACAATCAGAAACAGATTTCACGATGATGGCCTGAGGGCTCAACGTCCTCTAGGGGGCCCTGTGCTCACTGCCTGGCACCATGGAGCTTGATTAGCATTTGCCATAGACTGCCAGAATTGGCAGGTCCACCATTGGCACTCTGTGCTTCTCACAGATGAGAACAGGTTCATCCTGTGACGTGAAAGGGTCTGGAGAAGCCGTGGATTATGTTATGCTGCCTGTAACATCGTTCAGCATGACCAATTTGGTGGTGGGTTGGTGATGGTCTGGGGAGGCATATCCATGGAGGGACACACAGACCACTACAGGCTAGGTACCTTGACTGCCATTCGGGATGGAATCCTTGGACCCATTGTCAGACCCTGTGCTGGCGCAGTGGGTCCTGGGTTCCTCCTGGTGCACGACCATGCCTGGCCTCATGTGGTGACTATGCAGGCAGTTCCTGGAGGAAGAAGGAACTGATGCCATTGACTGGCCACCACACTCGCTTGACCTAAATCCAATTGAACAACTCTGGGATATTATGTTTTGTTCCATCTGACACTGCCAGGTTTCACCTCAAACTGTCCAGGAGCTCAGTGATGCCCTGGTCCAGATCTAGGAAGAGATCCCCCCAGGACACCGTTGTCTCATTAGGAGCATGCCCCGATGTTGAGTACGATTTTGAGTTGCTGCAATGAAATTCTGGCAAAATGGACTAGCCTGCCTTATCATTTTTTCACTTTGATTTTCGGGGTGTTTTTGAATTCAGCCCTCTGTAGGTTGATAATTTTCATTTCCATCAAACAATATGGCAAACAATAATAATACAGTTTTCATCAATGACTACCTATGTGTCGATACTGTGGTACCACTTTTTATTCACTTATGCATGCTCATTCACACTTGGGGCAATGATCTTTATGTGCATACTGTCAATCACACCAACAGCTCCAGAAAAAACAACAATTTGTAAAAGTGCAGCTTGCTTTAACATTACTTCACATGTTGTAGTGGGGCATTCACAGTTTTGATGCAAACTTCGAGAAATGGTTGGATGTGACACACCTAATTCATTGTTATTGCAAAGCTCCATTTTGCACATGGCCCAAAAATGTAATATACACTATAATTTTGACTGACCACTCATGACTTCTCCACGTAGACATCAATTGATGTTCACGGTCTGTAGAGAATACTACTGTATTCCATTGCTGTCAAACAATATTTTAAGAGTTCATTTTTCTCCAGTGTTTTAAAACATTACACCTTTCTCGGAATATGTATGCTGCCTGAACACCATCTTCTGGCAGCTCCTGGAAAGTTAGGAGTAGTTTCTTAAATTAACAAAAACTGATAAAGGAGTTTTCTTAATTTAGAAGTTGGACTAAAATTGCATCACTATGAGATTTTTCAGCCAGTTAGATCTGTTTTCCTACTGTGAGTTGCTTCATAAATATGAGCATTGACTCCTACAGTTTCTAAGCCAATCAGTCAAATTGGTTATAGGCCAATGTATTCCAAATAAATGTTTTAACATTTGATGGGCCATTGAACCATTCCAGTAAACAATGAAACAGACAAAGCCACTCCAATAAAACAGTGTGTATGATTTTATATTGTCTAATACTGTTGTTCTTAAGATTAAGTATTGGACAACGGTTAACATTTTGCTAAGACATTACTGTGTACTTATGCACATAATAAAAATATTACTTAAATAAAATAAGATTGTTTAAAGGAATAATCCCTGCCCAAAAAATATTTTTTTTTACATGTAATTTACCCCCATTTAGTTTGTAGTAGTGGTCGAGAAAAACATTTAGCTGGATGACTTTATACATGAGATTTTTTCATGGATATTTTGATATTGTTTTGCTGTTTCCAGCTTTGGCTACCATTCATTTCTGCTGGAGCATAAACTTATCTAGCTCCATTTTGCATAAAACATGAGAATACATTTTCCTCTGCTATCACAAAAAAACAGGGGGTAAGTAACATTTTAAAAATGTCATTTTTGGCCGGTGTATTCCTTATACTGCAAAAAATGTGTATGCAAAAACTAGACACACTTTAAATGGGAGTTGTTTTGTGTTTATTTAGCAAAAACATCTGCCAATGGGGTAAGCAAAATTTACTTGATAAGATTTCTTAAAGTAACCTAAATAATCAGAAATTAACATTTTTTTAAGTCAGTAATTTTTACAATAAGGAAAACAAAATTCACGTCATAATATAAATGCTTTCACTTTCTTAGATTTAATTTTTAAAGTGTATAAATACAAATGACTTAGATGATATGCGTCAATAAAATGTATGAAAAGCATTAATATCTTGTACAGAGCAGATAAATACTTTTCTCAAATTTGTATTTAAAATGCTAAACCCTATTTATGCCTAACATGCAAGAGTTCTGTGATCTCTTTTTTTGTGAGCATTAAAAAATAATCTTCACTAAGACAACCCTAATAAAAGAGGGCACGTTTCCTCAGAAATAATTTAGTTGCATGGTAGTTTGTTTTATTGTCACCTTGTCTATTATGTTACAGACCATTTTGTATGATGGTAATTAAAAAGAAATGTAAAGAATCTGTAAGAGAAGCTAGCAAGCCCATTCTAAATGTAATGTGTGTTTATTTCTTTGGGCAGGTTTTATGCAGCAGAAATTTCTATTGCATTGAACTTTCTTCATGAAAAAGGAATAATCTACAGAGATTTAAAACTGGACAATGTCCTGTTGGACCACGAGGGCCACATTAAATTAACAGACTATGGCATGTGTAAGGTGAGATTCTTCTTAAGCCTGTTGGTGTCATCAAATGTAAACAAATTTTAAGGCAATGATGTTTTTGAGAATGTTGCTTATCATATACAAAGTTTTAAGTTCTTAATTAATGTAGTAACTTAAAGCATATCCTTCTATATAAAAGCGGTCGGGATTGTCCTTCCGTCCCGTGAGTGCTACGCAGGCGCGGATTTTCACACATGCCCCGTCCATTTTGCAATGCACGATGGGATTTGTAGTTTCGTTCTTCCAGGTAAAAGATGATTTTCTACTCCAGACTGTGCGATATCTTCTTCTTCTTTCTTACTATGTAAAAGCGGTCGGGATTGTCCTTCCGTCCTGTGAGTGGAAAGCGTAGCGGTATTCCGCTTATCACAGACTTACTACTTGCAGCTTGCGGTACGAAGCGACATGATGTGAGCAGAGTTCTGGTGCTCCCATCGTTCCCTTGCTTTTGTGCGCGATGCGCTGGAAAAATAGACAAAATTATGACTCTGGAACTAATTAATGTTGATGGAGTACAAATGCCTCACCGCGTAGTAAATATCAGGGGGGTTCAAAAGGGCGACCTCAATATAGAAAAAAAGTTTACATTTCATCACAAAAATAACAGAAACTACGAGTATTAAAGTAATACTGCTCAAATGCAATATAACTAAATTAATGAGTTTGTATAAAATATCAAATTGATCTACATATTGACTTGCCTTAAGAAGTGGTCAACTTAAAAGGCGGGTCAGCCTAGTTTAAAAAAAAATGTTGAGCTATAGTGCCACAAAAACATATATTTACCCCATATCTGATTTGTATGCATTATTGCATATTTTTCACAGTGAATTTTAACAGATGTCCAACAACATTTTAATATCAATCGTTAGATACAAATCACCCTAAAATAACAAGTAAAAAAATTTTAATTTATCATAAGTTAGTTCAGCCAGAACTAACACTAAGTTTGTGTAGTTATGTAGATCAGTCTTTCACTGTGTTCTTCAACACTTTGGATCCCTCGCCTTTAAAGACTGCTTCAACTTAATGATATTTGGGGTCTTTCAATTTTGATCTGTCAGTTTCATGTCCTGTCACAATATCTCAAAGTGTTTTAGATGTAGTCTTTGATTACATTATTTCAATACTCTACATTTTTTCAACCATTCTCTTAAAGACTGTTTTGAATCTCTGTCTTGTTCAATGATCTACTTACCCTTTAGCTTTATCTCATGCAGTATCCTGAAATTCTTTTTAAAGAATCTTTTGATACAGATACAAATCACTCTTACTTCCCCGATGACAAATGTCAAGCAAAACAGCTCCCACTGGTGTTAAGTTTTACTGTTAGATAATAAATCTGTCTCATCAACATTTTAAGTCAGCTGTTCCTGTAACTTTTGAAGATAATGCGGGAGTGTTTTGGCAAACTTCAGGCAAATACTCATATAGTTTACTTGTTATTGAGTAGTGGTTTATATCTTGCTTTTGTGCTTTGTATGCCATTTTATGCCTTGTGCCTTTCTGATGGTGGGTTCATGAAGCACTAATCCTGCATTTTCCTAAATGTTCCTTTGAAAATGCTGCACTTTTGTCATATATTTTTTTTACAATAGAATACTTATTGTTGTTTGTTTCCGCCCCAAAGCCTTGGAAATGGCCCCTTTTGAATTCTCAGATTTTCAGAGTTGCCTTTGATAAAATTGTGTGAGCAGCAGAAAATTGTGTGCTGGAGATATAACTTAAATGGTTATTGCTTTATTGGCATGGCAAGAAATCAGGTCAGAATAATTAACATAGTATTCACTCATTCATATTACTGTACATGCATACCTATTAAAATCAGGGTTGAGTTTATCCTAGCAGCTGCAGGTGTAAGGTTAGTTTAGAATCCATCACAGGACTTTCTCACATATTATATACAAGACCAATTTACAGACAGCAGTTAACATGGCCAATATGTTCTTAGGATTTGGGAGGAAACTGAAGTATCTATGTGGAGTGGAGACAGTATAAACTCCATAAAAGTAGTGCTTAGAAATTTGGTGCTGAAAGACCGCAATAGTAACCATTAAACTAGCATCATTCTGTCTAACGTATCTGAACCTAAATATCTCTTTCATTTCCCATAAAATAAATAAAAGGAGCCTTAAGCCTTGATACGTGTATTTTTTTTTCTTCCATATTCTTCTCTGTATTATGAAATGTAAGATTTGTGAAAATATGCAGTAATGCAAAATATAAGCAGGGGCATGTAGTGTTTTACTATATTTTAACTGTCACTCTACTTCTTAGCTAGTAAGGCAGTCACAGATGATTCATGCTAACTATAGCCTCCTCCATTCAATTGTAGCATTTGCCAAATGCTGAAAGACGTACTTATAAGTACATTATAAAGGGTAATTATTTTGGTTAAAACATATTTATATTCTACATGTATGTAATATATATTTGTTATACATTAGGTTATAAATGATTAATACCATTGTTAAAGGAAAAGCCATCAATCCAGTTATTTTATGCAATTCAGATTTGAGTAAGAAAAGTCAATGTGCCATGATTATTCTTGCACTATTGCCTTACGTAGCATTTTAATAAATAACTAAACTAAGACGTTAACTACTAATGTATACATAATCTGTTTTCAGGAGGGTATTAGGCCAGGCGACACAACTAGCACTTTCTGTGGCACGCCAAATTATATTGCACCAGAAATCCTTCGGGGAGAAGATTATGGTGAGATTGAAAACATTTTTTCTTTTTTATCTAGTTTCATCCCACTCTCATATCTTTTATTTTTGTAACATTAATTTCATAAAAATCAACACTTTTTCTCTGGGCATTTAAATTTTCCAGCCTCCAAGCTATATGGTTGAATTAATATTTGGATGTAGAATACAAAGAAAAATAATGAAATGGAAATTAATCTTGTAATCTTTCTGAGAAACTCTTTTGTTTGGATTTTATAATGAAGCAATCATCCATGTGTTTTTGAGTACCAGAGATTTCCCAATATTCATTAGTTACAAAAATAAATTCAAGTCTTTTCTGATTTTTTGACATTAAGGAATATTCTTTGCAGTGCTAAGTAAACAGCAGCCTGAAGACTGTTACTAAAGACTAGCAAGTATACATTAAGACATGATTGGTGTCAATGAGGAACTTACACATATAACAAGTCACTTATCTATCTTTGTAAAGATGTCATTATCAGATCTGATGTCATTCAAGTGGGTACTGGAATATAAAACACTTTTGCAAAGGTATAACAAAACGTGTGCTTTTATTCATGAATAAAACTGAATTAAAAAAAAAAAAGTTAAGTGACAACAAGATGCCAGAAAGACATGATTCACCAGCGTTTGTGTCTGCTTATATCCCCTCAGCGATATCTTGAACAAGTAGCAAAAATTTACACCGGGTGTTACGGATTCAAATCAAATGTTTGTTTTTATTGAAATATACATTTATAATAGTAATATTAGTAGCAGCTCACTTCACAAAATAGTAAATGTGGGGAGGACCCAGGATCTAACTCACAACCTCTTGATTACAAGACAGCAGTTCTTACCTTCTGCGCCAGCTAAGAAGATAAGGGCTTTGTTTTACACATTGACAGCAACATGTAAATTGAATAATTTCTTTTTTATATTCTTGAATAAAAACACTTGTTTTGTTTTACCTTTTGTAAAAGCGTTTATTTGATATTTGGTCTTCACACATTACTTTACGTCAGCATTTTGTCATTAGTACTATAAAATGAAAAAAGTTTCTGTTTTAGTTATGTGTTCAACATTTCTTGCCTTGGATTTCCCTTCATTCTACATTTATGAAGATCATTGTAGACATGGAACACACATGAAATATATCTGTTCCAAATAACAATATGTTTTCTACCCTATACAATTCCAGACACCTAACTCCAAGATAAAGAGACTTCAACTTTGAGAATTTTGCGTCTTGACTTCAGTTGCCTCATTGAGGGATGGGTGAGCAGGCTGCTTGTGCTGATTGACACATTTGCAAAACAAAGATGCTGATGAAGAGCTGTGAGGGAATTTAAGGTGGCCCAGCTTTACTAATATTTCCGTAGGCTTCAGGGATTCTACTGTTAAAGATAACAGTCTAAAGATGATTTGGAAAGCCCTGAAATCAATCACAGGACTAGATTCTAAGAAAAGCATTACCTTTCCAATAGACAAGGACCTGAAGCTTTTAGAGGATTACCTTTTTTTACAAGGTTTGAAAGCAATGATATCAGTACCCATAATGCAAAAGTAATGGGTTGGTTTTGTAAAAATGTCAGTTATTACCGGGATCTAGGTCAATATAACTGAAATGGAGAAATCTTTGTGGCAGGTAAAAACTAACAGGGCAGTGGAGACAGATGGCATATCAGGTCAGCTCCTATTTTAGACAGCTCTCTTTGGTTTTTCATTTGCATTTTAACTGATTCCTAAGCTGTACTATTGTACCTGACCTGTAGAAATAACCAATCATTACTTCAGTTCCTATAGTCTCCAGACTATTCTGTCTGAACTACTTCAATGAAATAATTTCAACACTTGGTTGAAAACATTTTAATGACAAAGACAAAATCATTTCAATAACAATCAATTTGCTTACTGTGCATATAGAAGTGTCAAAGATACTCTGGTTGTCTGCTGGTTATCCTGCATAAAATGTATGCTTTTCTTGATAAGTCTTGTTCTTATGTCAAACCCCTATTTCTCAGTTTTCTTCAGCGTTCTGTACCACCCAGCATCACCTATTATTGAGGAATTGAACAGTATGAATGTTAACCCATTTATTACATTATGGATTCAGTACTTTACTGGGGCTTTTCAAGACTGTGTTTGTCTCCATTTCTGTTTATATTGTACAATAATAATATGAGACAAAACAATGAACAGTGTTCCATTATCAAGTATTCCGAAGACACCATACAGAAAGGAAACTTATCTGTGGAGGATGGAAGTCATTACTTCAACCAAGAGGATTGTTTAGTAATATTTCTGCAATAAGAACTATGTTAATCTGAATGTCAAAAGGCTAAAGAAATTGTATTTGATATTAAAAGGAAGATCTGGGTGAGGAGGTAGAAATAGTGACTGAATATAAATTTTATACTAGATATTGACCTTAACTGGAATGTAAATAGACCCTGAGTTAAGCTTTCACCTAAAAATTATATTATTTTTGCATCAAAATAATCTGGAGTAAATTTAAAAAATACAAAGAATTATACAACTTGGGTTCTTCCATTACATCTTCATTTAGAGGATTCTATAGAAAGTTCAGTTCCTTAGTTAACCTTAATTAAGAAAAATATTTCTAGAAAGTGTGGAAACTCCATGAAACTGTCTAGCAGCTAAACTAAGAGAAACGCATTCTTCAGAGGCAGACCATTTCTCAAAACACAGAAAATGATATTAATTACCATACAATCTCAAGCTTATTTGGGAATCAAAAGCTGATGAAAGCTGCAAACAAAGCATTCTAAGATCCTGCTTCGCTTTCTAACTATTTAAATACTTTCCCTTTCAGCTTGCCTAGAATACACTGTAGTTCTGTTCAGTATGGCAGGATTTCCAGGCTTTAGGCCTCATACCTGAAATCTGCCAGCTAAAAAGGTGAGTTATTCCACCATCCCATTGATGGCATATGGACCTATGAGCATAGGGACAAATTTTCAAGATGGAATACTGAGTCAACTTTCTCACAATAGAAAGTCACACTTTCAGCCTAACCTTAAAGCTGGAAGGAACATTTCTACTCATATCAGATACATTTTTAGAAGGTTTCAACTTTAAGCAGATTTTCTATTACAATTTCAAGCTTCTCTCTGTGATTATTAAGATGCTTGATCAAATTGGACAGCAAAGATTTACTGAATTCCCTGAAAGGGAATTTTGGTTTAAATTCATACTGGCACTCAAAAGGTGACATTCCTGAGGGTCTTATGAGCACTTTCTGTATGAACTTGGCTAAAGGAATGGTTTGCCTTCAGTTAGAATGAAAATCATTCACATTATATTATAGATATTCTTTGAGTCTGATAATTACTTTAGGCATGCTGCTCAGAAATTAGGTTTAACTCGATACAGATTTTCTTTAAAGAGAATTTCAAAAATTGAGAAATAATTTTGCAAACGGCAAAATAAATTGAGCTTTATCTTTTTATTAGATCACTTATGACATGCACTTAACACACACATTACCAACTAACTTCTTAATTTTTTTCCTTAATGAGGAACAGGAATAAATGTCAAAAACAGCTATAGAACCGTTACCTATAACTTTTATCCTGTCTTGCTGTCTGTGTCATACCCAAGCATACCCCATGCATATTTAAACTTAGAGACCCTTATGGCAGGCTGCTTCACTTCCTGAAGCTGTCTTTACTTTCAGTACTTTACTTCATCCCACTAACATAGGGCTTTACAAGAACATGCTCTAATGCCCTTAAGGGACCACAGTTAGGTAATAAATGAACAGTCTAAACCGAGTAGCGTTCCGACATACATATTCTAGCTTTTAAACTTAAACTGAAACATGTGCGTCATGTCTTCATTCCATCCCAGATGATAATTCCAAGATGGCTTCATTTTCTTACTTATATATTATTTTTCCTTAGTTGAAAAATTAAAAGAAACAGATTTCTTACCAGAGAACTCTGTGACCATAGCATAAGAGAAAGCCCCTTGAAAAACATATATTTTTTCACCAAGCACCAGCTGTGCTGGGCTCTTAGCAAATAAGACAAAAAAGCAGTAGGCAAGAGAAGGGGACCTTGCAGCAATTTAGAAAAAAATGTTTTTTGAAATGTGCCATCTTTTGCAGTATAGAACCAATATCAGCTCTCCTTCCATTTTGGTCAAAATGAGCATTCATGCAAAACACTGTGCTTACTCATTTTTATGTACATTATCAGCATATCTTACATTTCAGTTTTCTAAAAAAAACAGAAAATGTTGAAGTTTTTTTTTTATGGAAGACAAAGGTTGTGTAATCTAACTACGCAAAATAGTTTGAATCATGTTTTGCCTTTTAGCTTCGTCATAATGGACTGCACTACTGTTCAGCATGACACGACTTTCTGGCTAAGAACAAATTCTTCATTTTTATTTGTTCTCACTCCTCTGGAGTTGATGTTTTTGAACCAGCCTTTTATATGGGATGCTGTAATAATTTCAGATTTCAGGTAAGAGATCAAAGCCTTAAAGTCTTGTCTAGCTGAACATAAGTGAAATGTATTCTGGGAAAGCTGAATGGCAAAGCAGAATTCAGAATATTTTACATGGTTAGAAAATGAAGCAGGACCAGTCTGCTTGCAGCTTCAAGCAGCTTTTGTATTTTAAGGGAATCATCCTTGAGCTGCTTGTATTTTGAGAAGTGTCTGCTCTTCTAGGAAAATGAAGACCGTGAGTACTTACTTTTGGTAAGAAGTGTGGAAAGAGAGATATTGTTTTATTACACCTTTTTCAAAAAGAATTCTCAGTTTTTAGTTTTACTTCATTTGGTAGTTGTTGCAAAAATTGAGCTTCCAGTTGCTGCCTTCCTGATACTTTAGTTCAGTTGCAAAAATTTAATATTTCTATCTACTAAATACTTTAAAGTAGCTCTATAGAAAGAAATCATTCTTTTCATTTTTGGTCACAGAGTTGCACAGCAGACTGGAAAAGGGATCAGATTTCCAAGGTAAAAATCTTTATTGCTGAACTGGCAAGTACAGATAGAAGACTTTATTCCGAAGGAGATTATCAACAGCAGAAAAGCACATACCATAGGTCGCAACTGTCAAAATTGGCAGTCCAGCTCCCTTCTCCAGGTCAAAAGAACACAAAGTTGTCTTCATTAAGCAGGTTCAGCAGCTTGGAAACCGCAACTTAAGCAGATGCACTCTGAGGGACAGAGGACAGGAGAGTGAGCCGTTAGGTGGGCCAGACTGTCTTTTAAATGTTCTAAACCTTGTGCGAGAAGTAGGTTGCACGGTAAGCCTGCTAGCCTGCAGCAGATCCCACAAAGGGGATAGGTAAGATTGTGTTTGTTTTTCATTGAAACACTGTTTAAGAGTGAGTTTCTGAAGGGTATATGTGTTTCTTAACCATAGGTTTACTGTTTAACAGAGAGACAGCTCACAGTTAAGAGCGTGCAGCTGGCGGAACTATGAGAGAAGAAAAACAGAGCAGGGGAACTACAGAACTGCACATGAGAGAGACCATTGCCGCAGTTATGGACAACTAACCGGCAGTGTCACTGGTCACAAAATATATATATATATATATATATATATATATATATATATATATATATATCTGTGTGTGTGTGTGTGTGTATATAATATGTATGTATGTTTGTAGGGAGCACCACAGAGCCCCCAGACACACAAGACCCAACACAACTCTCGGTTAAATTTTTAATTCAACCAGTTGCAATAATACAATAAATACAGCCAAAAACAATACCAAACTACTGTTATCTCCTTCTGTCATCCCACATCTCTCTACTCTGACTCCAAGAGGTATGTCAGTGGGCTTCTTTAACGCTGGAACTGGGAGTGCTTCTGGTAGCATGACATGGCTTGTTGGAAGCTGGTCCTAGAAACCAGTGGGTCCTCCCCCAGTACTGCCTTCTACCATTACCCAAGGTCCCCCTACAAGGCTTTACTTCTGATCTCTAATACTCATGCAGACCTGTGCGTTTCCACACAAGCACTACTTGTGAGGGACACTGCCACCTGTTAATTTGTGGGATGAACTGCTTCTGGCCTTCAGCTCTTACCAATCCATCTTTCCTTCTGGTATCCCAGCCATGGCAGGAACAATAAGGCGCACAGTCTGGCCATCCTTCCATCATGAATTTCTGGCCAAGCAAGAAATCTTCCTCAATCCTGGCTGGTTTTGTCCGTCCTTCCTCCTAGGCATTTAAAAGAAATGTATATAATGTGTAACTAAGAAACTGGACCATCTGGAAAATGTCATTTGGGACTGAATGGTAAATGAATAAGCATGGTACAATTCAGACATTGAAACAAGAGCTCACATTAAGAAAAGCACCCAAGAGGTTATTTGGTACCTCTCGTATTAGTTGCATGTCACAGGTGATCTGATAACACGATAAAACACTTCTCCATACAGCTCAGTCTTACACCTCTTTCTTAGTCTGTTATTTCTACAAATCATCTTTAACTTTATCCACTTCCACTTCAGCCTCCCCACTATCCCTCTTTTTCGTCCATACTTCCATTATCATGACTCTTTTGCCCACATAACCATTCTCTCCTCTTCACATGTCCTTGCCTCTTCAGTCTGCTTTCCTGTACTTTATAAGATATTTCACCTACTTTCATTGTGTATCTGATTGTCTCATTTCTTATGTTCTTCTTTCTAAATGTACACATCTATCTCTGGATCCATTTCTGCCTATCCAACATCTTCTTTGCTTCCTTTACTGTCCATGACTCAGCTTCAAATACCACTGGTGGTCTTATCACTGACTTAAAAAAGGGGAATCAGAAACAATCCTGGCATAAAAAAGAATAACAGAAATATATATAACATTGTCCAAGCTTATTTTAAACAAAACAAACAAAGTGCTTACAAAAATGGTCAGGAAAAAATATAGCTTTCAAAAAACAATCTGATGGCAAAAATGTCCAAATCAAACTCCAAAAGCAAAACCCAAAAACTAAAGCAGAGTGCAAAAAACAGAAAAATCACCAACAGAACTAAAAGAATTAGAAGACGGGAGCTAAACAACATGAGCCAGAGCTAAATCTTCAGCAGCAAAACTAAGCAGTTCCCACAGCTACAGTGTTAGGTGGTCCGGTCGCTTTAGGTTCAACATACAAGGAAGACATTTAGTACAATAGCCATACCTACAAATTGCAGAGTAATCAGAAACCCAAAGCATGTTCAACCAAAGTATTACATGTCAGAAAATTACAAATCTATTAATATAGAAAAATAAACCAGAACAACCAACACACAACAGCAAACTAAACAAACCTAACAAAAGAAATTATTCACCATGGACAATAACAATTTCAAAAATTGTAGTGTTGTGAAAAGCTGAAAGAGGATGGGAAACAAACTTTTTTTCTGTTAATTCATGGTTATATTTAATTTGCTTTATGAAATTGAAAAAATAAAAAAGCAAGCAAAATACCAAAAAAAACCTTCTAAATAAGTAAAAGAAAATTAAAGTAGTAAAGAATACAAATTTCAAAACAAAGTTCAAAAATTAATAAAAGCGTTTATAGTATCTTGTCTTGTGTTTAATATTTGTGCTATCTTCAGGAATATCTAATTTTTGTGATCAATGAATAATTGAAATGAATGTTCGCACCAATGTAATTAATGATAATATTCCTCCAAAGCAGAATAAATTGGTGTATAATTCTCTTTCACCAAACATCACAATTTTGTTCTGCAGATGTTCAATGTCTTAGAGAAGAAAGCACATGACTGCACTTTTCAAGTATCAGGGAGACGTTGACTCAAAATTGCCCTTACTCCAAGGCCCAAAGCATCCAGCTGTAACACCAAGGTCAATGAGTCACAGGAATGTGTAGAAACTGGGGCACAGGTTAAAAGGCATTTTAAATTTATAAATGCCTTCAGGGCTTCTAGTGTGCACAGAAAACATTTTGATGAGCATTTGTAATAATTTGCAAAACACAAAATGTTTTGCACCTCTTTAATGGAATTAGGAAGTTTCCAGTCTTGAACAGCTTTGATCTTAGCCTCATTAATTTTCAACTCTCAAAAGAAAATTTGTTACCCAAGAAATAGTACCAATGCCTTATAAAACATGCTCTGTTCAAGTTTACTAAAAGCTTGCTTTTACTTAAAAAAAGAAAAGACCACACCTCACAAACATGTATAACATGAGTCTTAAACCTGAAAAGATCACAATATCAACTATATAGACTAGTACTAAAATTTCCAATATATCTTGAAAAATTTTCACAAATGAATGAAACACCTCCAATACATTGGGCAAGCCATGTGGCAGTATGACGTTTAAAGTGTCTTGAATAAGTGTTAAATTTCAGATTTTACTCATCTCCCTTCCTAATTCTTACAAGAATATATGCACTGTATATACCTGTTTTAGAAAAAAAAATAGTAGAGCTCATAACTTGGTTAAGTCAAGGTGGGGAGCATGCACTTACAGGGCATTGCAGTACCCACCACATGATAAAACAGATTGTCCCACATTCCAGAAATGGATATATGTGCAGCAGCAAGGTGTTATGTGAGCATCTCCTTGGCCTAGTCCAGCCTCTTGGGTCCTAAACAATTACAATCCTGCAAGCCAGACCACCCTTGGGGTAAACGTGCCACATGGCTGTAGTGCCGTAACTGGTGCTCCCTCACAATGGAGGTAATGTGCCTCATTTGGGAATAAGTGAGCAACTGCTTGTTCGAGACAAAGTCAAACTAGCGGTACCCAAGGATTCTCCAAAGCGATGCAGTACGGAAGGTGTCCAGTCTTTGTCTCGGGTCACAGGATAGTGTCCCATGTCTCTCAACCATATAGCAAAACAGGAAGCACTATGACTCTAAAGACTTGGACTTTCATCCTTTTGCAGAGATATTGGTAGTGCCCTCATGACCCTCCATGCCTTCCCAATCTGTGTAGGAGGAAGAACACACCCCTGACAAACTCCAGATTCAACTGGGAAAAACTGAGAGGTTCTGCCTTTACTCTGCACAGTTCTCGCAGAAGCAGTGTCCATGATATCCAGAAGTCTAGGGATGTCCCACAAAGCAGCTTGATCAACTGATTTGAACGCTTTATAAAAATTGACAAAGGCTGCAAAGAAACTCTGATGATATTCACGTTTGCGTTCGATCAGAACCGCCAGGATACGGTCGATGGTAGACGACTTAGGCGTAAAACAAGACTGTTCTCGTTGCTGAAGGGTGAGCAAGTAATCATGGATCCTATTGAGGATGACCTTCGCAAGAACCTTACCTGGCACCAACAGCAGTGTTATCCCCCTGCAGTTGCTACAGTCCAAGCAATCACCTTTCCCTTTACAGACAGGGACCAGTCCCATTTTCCAGTCAGTTTGGATGTCTGCAATTTGCCAAATGGAAGCAAAGATTGGAGAGGTTCACTCTGGATACCACAGGCAGCCTTCCCTACACTCAGCTTGTTCACCATCTGTGCAATCTCAGCGAGATTGGGTGGTTCACAGCTAATTGGAAGATCATCCTCAAGAACCGTGGACCTACAGATGTCCAACATCCTAGCTAGAGGATCAGCTTTAAACATCTGCTCAAAATAGTCATCCCAGTGGGTCACAACTGCAGCGTCATCTGTAAGAACCGTTGCATCAGCTGCCTTCTCCGAGGAATAGATTGAGATGTGCGTAATTCTTCAATTCCTTCATAAGCAGGACATGGGGAATTACACCATAGATGGTGTGTCATTTGCTTACATATTCCTCTAAAAATGCTTCCTTATCTGCCCTCGCAGCCATCCTCCTCAGTTTCTGGTATCAACTGGAGTTGTCAGCAAGTAGTGCTCTGCGACTCCTCTCAAAGATATACCTGGTGCCCTCTGAGATGTAGAAGTATCTCCTTCTGTGAACACTAGCAACACCAACACAACCCTCAACAACCTTCATTGTCTTGTCACAGAAGGATCCCCACATCACATTAGGCCGTCGCACCTAAGTCTGCGAGTTCCACACACAAACTGTGTGCAAACTCATTAGAAACTACCTGGTCTTGATGTCTGGCCAGGTCCAGCCTCATTCTCCTAGTAGGTGGTACCTTACTTGACCTAGGCTGGATCTTCAGAGTAGCAGTAAAAAAATCTGTGGTCAGAATTACCAAACTGGGCAATTCTGTAGACCCTGCAGTACTGTAGAAGCCTCCAGCATCTGCCCACAAGGATGTGATCGACCGCACCACCAGTATTTGAGTAAGAAGTCCAACTATGTGGTTCAGGGCTGTGGAAACAGTATACAGGAATCCGCAGTTCCTGACCTTTTGCAAAGTCAAGGAACATGGAGCCACTTTCACCACGGTCGCTAGACCAATGGGGACTGACACAATCCTCATAGCCAGCCTTGTTAGTGCCAGATGTTGCATTGAAGTCACCCATGACTAGAGGAGTATCACGTCATGGGCAACCATCAACCATTGAGCAATGTTGAGAATAAAATGGCTCCCTCACCAAGACATCACTCACCTCAGTCGAAGCATACACCGAGACCACAAACAAGACACTGAGAGGGTGCCTTAATCTGAGTCTCATAATATATACATTGAAAGGAATGATATCAGACACCATCAGGAGGAGCCGACCCACCACCTCACTAGCTCTTCAGCAGTTATGACTCTTCTGAGGATGATCATCCCTAGGGCTTTCCCTCATCCTCTTCATAATGTGAGCCGCATACCTATTTCTGTGGAGAGTAGAAAGGAGCCCTGTCTCCTGTTTCGGAGCTGTGTGGAGTTTCTGCTGTGGCTGTAGTGCCAGTCCTGTCTTTACCTATAGGACTTCCATCAGTGGAAGACATACACATCTTCACCTTTAATGGGATACTAGGTATGTTTACCCCTCAATATTTTAAAGGGGGAAGCCCCTGTTCAGAAAACTTTCACTTCCAACCTCTGAAAGAGTATTCCCACAAGCCATGGAATATCGAGTCAGCTATTTACCCTCATGAGGAATTTGTAGGGGGCATGGGAGTATGCCCAATCTGTCTACATGTGTTTTGTGGACTTGGCGTATGACCGTGTCCCTCAAGGGATTCTGTGGAGGATGCTAAATGAGTACATTTTTTTTGCCTCCATGACCCGGTTTCAGATAAGAGGTGGAAGATAGATGGATGAATGAATTGATGGGTATTGTTAGGTATTGGGTAAGTAAAGAATGGAATTCAAACATTCTTCATATACGTTCTAGTTCAGTATGTATAGATTATGCAATAATTAAACTGAATTTTTTTCATCTTTCACATATACTGTATCTCATTTAATTATAAAATATACACAAGGCAAGATGCAACTTATGAGCAATGCCATCAAGCATTTGGTTCACTAGGTCATATGTTTTGAAATGTCCTACCTTTGATTTAAAATTGGTTGTAATATCCTGTAACATACTTCTTGTATAAAGACGGATTTTGTTCAACTGGAAGAATCCGTATCTACAACTCACTGGGAAAAGTATGCTCTATATCAGGGGTGTGGAACTCCAGTCCTGGAGGGCCGCAGTGGCTGCAGGTTTTCATTCTAACCATCTTCTTAATTAGTGACCAGTTTTTGATGCTAATTAACTTCTTTAGCCTTAGCTTTAATTAGCTTGACTCAGGCCCCTTAGTTGTTTTTTTCCTTAATTAGCAGACGGACAGTAATGAGACATAAAACAAGCAGGACATGACCAGCTCACCTGTACCCATCAAACAAAATCTGAAAATAGAGAAGAAGGTCTAGGTAAGGCTGATCCCTCAGGTTAGCAAAACGTTTTAGGAGTTCTTAGAAAAAAAACAGAATAGTTTTGGAAACAGTTGGAACAGTTTTGGAAATGTCTGCTGTGGCAAAAAGAGAGCAACAACACGCCATGGAATTGAATAACGGGTTTAATTAACAGCAAGAATCAGCTTCTCATTAAGGAGCTGGTTGGAGTTTGAAGCCCCAATTTAGTTGGTCATCTGTTGGCTCATTTCATGTCTCATTTCTGTTTGGCTGTCATTTAATGAAGAAAAGAATCAATTCAGAAGACTTAATCCTTAAAAACAGGGCTATTAAAACAGAGGGAAAATAAATTAATTACCAGTGAAAACTAGACACTGATCAGGAAAAGTGTTAGAAAGAAAACCTGCACCCACTGCGGCCCTCCAGGCCTGGAGTTTGACACCTGTGCTCTATATGATCCTTTTTGAAATTGAAAAATCTGTTTATCATTGATACTGATGATCCATAATGGGTAAATTCCTTGACATTTTTTTCAAATATATTTTGGAAAGCTTCTTGAATATTCATCAAGAGTAGTCAATATTGCATCAGAACATGAAATTGGTGAAAGGTGTGAAAAATTGCATAATTGCTTTTAACATCATTGCTAATTTGTATATAAAAGAAAAAGTTTGTATCTGGAAGCTTAGATTTGAAGCTTAATTGTTCAAGACATGCAAATATATTATCGATATAGATATCACTACAGTTTGTAATTCCAAAAGGCTTTCATAGACCCAATATTGTATAAATTCAAGATGGCTGAAGTAATGTATTATGTATAGAAGTGATGGATAAAAACTTATCTTCCTTAAAATTGTTCTACGCCCATTTCATATGTTTAATAAATGGTGATCCATAGGATTACTGGTAAACTGATGATAAATGTTAACTGGAGCACAGAGAAAAGCCTACAGACATAAAACAGCTGTTTCTTTCCCATTGCAAACCAAACAGGTTCCATGAACTTCTCCAAGTTTCCAGTGTTTAATTGGAAAAATTTTCATAGCCCACTAAATAATTACTCAACATTTTTTTAGAAGAACTCACACAAAATATGAATAGCCTGTACTGTCCATCATGTCTGTCAGTAGTTATAGGCATGCACCTTCTGTCAAACTGTCAATCAAAATGATTAATGACTTGTAAGCCCCGCCCCTATGACATCACACCGGAAGTCCCGCCCCGATGACGCAATACCGGAAGTCCCGCCCCGACGCTCCCCAATGACGTCACGCCGGAATTCCTCGGCACCTGATTGGTTCAGGGACCCCTGTCTCCGCCCAGACTCCTCCTTGAACCCGCCCCTGGTCCCTGATTGGGCGAACAAACTGTCAAGGGGAATTTGATGGATGTCTGCCCCCTCATTGAACCCGCCCCTTGCCCCTGATTAGTTCAGGAAATTGTCAAGGACCATTTGACGGATGTCTGCCCCCTCGTTGAACCCACCCCTTGCCCCTGATTGGTTCAGGAAACTGTCAAGGGGAATTTGTTGGATGTCTGCTCCCTCGTTGAACCCGCCCCTTGCCCCTGATTGGCTCAGGAAACTGTCAAGGACTGTTTGACGGATGTCTGCCCCCTCGTTGAACCCGCCCCTTGCCCCTGATTGGTTCAGGAAACTGTCAAGGGGAATTTGATGGATGTCTGCCCCCTGCTTGAACCCGCTTCCACCCCACACCCACCTGCATGCCCAGGAAACTGTCAAGGGCCGTTTGATGGATGTCTACCCTCTCCTTGAACTCCCCACCGGCCCCCTTTTTTTTTTTAGCCCCCCTCTCCCGAAAAACAAGCCCGGGCATGTTACAGCCTTTACCTCGACAAGCCCAGGCATGTCCTGACAAGATCAGACATGCCCAGTCGTCCCTGGACCGGTCCCAGCACGTTCCTATCCGTACCCTGTCAGCCTGAAGGGCCTGCCTCGGCCCCCGGTGAGGCAGCATCTGACGGCCGGCCTCCCCACACTTCCCAGTCCTCTCTCCGGAGGACGTGTGCTCCCTGCTGAAAGCCCTTCTGAAAGGGCTTTATAAAAAAAAGTGAAACATTTTCTTCGGTTCTATCTATGATTTTAATATGAACACGAAATTAAAATGTCTCATCTTGGCTTCTCTAAGTCAAGCTGCTTTTTTCCATCACACAGACAGATTCTTTTGTCAGCTTGCCAAAGCAATAGGCACATCCAGAGAGAAAGAAATGAGGCAGCCCCTGCTTTTACCCGACTCCTTGCAAGCAGGCCTGTGTGCTCTGTCTCTCTCTCTCTCTGTCTCAGAGCGCAGACACGGGCTGAGACAGCCCCTGCTGCAGCGTGGAGCGTGATCGCCTTCACAAAGTTGTTTGCTTCGAGCACCCATTCCCCGCTGGGTGAGCCCCTGCGAGATCGCCCGCTTGTCAACAGCTGTCTGTAAACTCCCCTACCCCCATACGTCAGCGGGCTCAAGACCACGCAGACCCTCTGTCTATGACGGATGGATCTTTTAAAGTTAAGGGATTTTTAAAGATTAGCTTGTAAAGCTTGAGATAACTACTAGTTCAGCCCTTTAAAAATCACACATAGTTAAATAATATGCAGTAGTTCCCTTTTAAATCACGTTTGAGACGTCTAAAAAATCTAGCCTGGGCTGTATAATTTGTAATTATATTAATTAATATAATTTATATAAAAATCAATCTAAAACGAGCCCTTTTTCTACTCAAACTCACCCCACATTTTAAATACAGGTATCTTCAGCTGACCCTAAGGAAACATCTTGTAGAAGCAAGCGACCCGCATGGCTCAGGGAGCGGGTGATGGTTCCAGCAGGGGCCGATTTCACATATATACAGAGCTTAACCTTAGGGCTTATTTTCCTGGATTCAAACTCACCCCAGATTTTAAATAATCAAATACATATATCTTCCATCTCACAGAAAATCCTCAAGCAGCAGGTTTGCCAGAGAGAGAAAGACCAAGTAGCATTTCTCAGCCCCAGCTTTTAGCCGGTAGCCCATGCGAGCAGCCCCTGCTCTCACTCTCTACACACAGAAAGTAAAGTCAGGTATGGGAGGACTCTGTGAGTTTGCTTGCAAACAACTGAGCCCGCCCGTTTTGAGCATCCATCCCTCATAGCTTCTCACTTCAGCTGTGCAACTCATAGGATGACCCCCACGCCGCTGAGGAATTCTTTGAGGTCCTTTGAAGCACACGGAGATTATTTTTCAGAGAGCCATCTCCACTCCAATTATTTTAGACCGATTTCTCAACTATCAACTTGCTATCAGCAAGTTCCCTTCCTCCGGCCCCAGCCTGTTCGTGAGCGCCCAGAACGTCTGTCCATGGAATGTACTTCACTTTTCAAGGTGATGCATGAGATAACTACGAGTTTGATATAAGCCTTGTAAAAATCACACAGACGTATGCCGCAGTTCCCTTTTAAATCATGTTTGAGACGTATAAAAAGTCTAGTCTGGGCTGATTGGTGGCTGATACCAAAAATGTTCACATATATACACAGCTTAACTTTAGGGTTTATTTTCCGGGGGCTGTCTAAAATCAGACAAATGAGCAAAACCCTAATTTCCTTAATTACATTGTCCTCCAGGCCGAGTAATGAACCACGTCCTGTACGTGTCGAGATGCCAGCCCATGCCTGTCATCCCTTACACTATACAGTATAACATGTTTGGTTTCTCATTTTGTAAGTATAATATAATGAAGTTATTTTGAAAAGTAACACCACACCGCTCAAGAGAGACAGATTCCACGTGTGTTTTTGGATTTGCTGTGGTCAGTGATTTTTTTTTTAATTTTTTGCTTAGCTCATTTCTATCACCTAATGTGCTGGTTTAACTAGAGGCCTTTAAAACACCATTTGGCAAGCCACGAATACGTCGGTCATTTTTTCAACTGTTTCCAAGGCACATAGCCCCCCAGCGTCTATATGAACTTCTTAGAAAAATTATTTCTTTTATCTTTGTATAGGATTAAGTGAAATATAACTATTCTTCATGCAGACTATTCATGATTATTATAGGCGCCTAACAAGTATGTTTTAAAAAAAACGGATGGCTGAATCTATACTAATAAAAGGCAAAGCCCTCACTGACTGACTGACTCACTCACTGACTCATTCACTCACTCACTCATCACTAATTCTCCAACTTCACGTGTAGGTAGAAGGCTGAAATTTGGCAGGCTCATTCCTTACAGCTCACTTACAAAAGTTAAGCAGGTTTCATTTCGAAATTCTACGCGTAATGGTCATAACTGGAAGCTGTTTTTCTCCATTTACTGTAATGGAGATGAGCGCGAAAGCCGTGGGGGCGGAGTTTCGTGTGACGTCATCACGCCTCCCACGTAATCACGCAGTACGTATAAAACCAGGAAGACCTCCAAAAAGCGCTGAAGAAAACATGCATTATATAATTGAAAAGGCAGCGAAACAATAAGAAGCGAGCGAGTGACATACAACCATATACATGAGTGATGCTACTACGGAAACAAAGCACGGTGTAAACCTAAACTTTAAATTAAATTCATAGACAGGCTGCCGCTGGCATTTGTAATTTAGTGCCTGCCCATATAAGGCCATCCGTCAGCGGCAATCCAATAGAAACAGTGCCACTAAATATTCACGGGTGAAGGACTGTGCTTATGCAGAGGAAGATGAGATGGTCAGGGTGGTGTTTGGCACAAACTCAGCGAAACTGCGAGAGAAAGTTTTAAGTACCGGGACTTCGGTAACATTAAATACAGCCATGGACATAGCACGACATGGCACCAGCACAGCTGGGAAACTTCGATGCAAGAACACCGAGCAGCTCACGTGAACTGACGCAGTGCACAGACAAAAAGCAACAGTTCCAAAGAGCGCTGAACAAAAACCGAATTACACAATTGAAAAGGCAGCAAAAAAATATGAAGCGTCTGATACATAAAAGCATATTCATAAGTGCAGCTACTGCGGAAACAAAGCACACGGTGGAAAAAGTCAATGTCCCGCTAAAGGAAGACAGTGTAAAAAAAAACACCCGTGCATGCAGTGTGTCAGGTCTCAGATAAAGAAGAAGACGAGCTGTTTATTGATGCAGTAAGAAACGAATCGATGAATGAAACCTGTTATCTTTACAACGATTGACAAACACGGAATGTAACTTGAACACAACACATCCTACAAATACGAACCTGATTGAAAGAAATAATGATAATCAAGTCCTTGATGACAGCAACACTCAATAACACTCACAAAACAAATACTGTATATTGACAGTCATGTTACGTTATTTTTAAAATGTTCCCTTTTCTTTTTCATAGCTTCTTTAACACACTACTTCTCCGCTGCGATACGCGGGTATATATATACAGGTATATGTATATATACCCCGATCTACATACTCGAATAATGGATACTTTATTCGCCATCAATGATTGTTTTGGTAAAGCCATACTCGGTGTATTCATTAGATGAACGGTAAAAAAGTAAGAGCGAGGTGAGGGTGACTTATTGAGGCATGCAGGCAAAACCACAATAGCACGCGGGCTCGATGTACGAAAAAATATATCTTTTCAAGTTCTATTTAGTCCATATGTGTCAAACTCAAGGGCCGCGGGCCACATCCGGCCCGGCGTGTAATTATATCCGGCCCGCGAGATCATTTTATATTCTGTATTATTGTTATTAATGGCCCGGGTATATGAAGCGCTGGTAACACAATAAACTACAGATCCCATAATGCAGCGCTTCAGCTGCCTTACCGAACACTTACCGCGTTAATCAAGTCTAGCTTATGATGCTGCAAGTTATTGCGAAGCTAGTGCACACGATGCTGAAGAGAAAAGTTGATTCTGAAAATGGAGCCTTTAAAAACCGATGGGAGGCTTTGTATATGTTTACTGACATTGCCTGTAAACCCGTGTCTCTCATTTGTGGAGCTAATGTGGCTGTAATTACAGAATTTAATCTAAGACGGCACTATGAGACAAAACATCAGGATAACCTGAAAGACCTGAATGCAAAGCAGAAGATTCAGAAAGCAGAAGAGTTAAAGAAGAATCTGACACTTCAGCAGACGTTTTTACCCATGCACAATCACAAAGTGATTTCAAGTGAAGCTGCTTTTATGGGATAAACAAATGCACCAGTGCAACTTGCCCCACTTTCCCTGTTGCCAAGTAATGTTGAACCAATTCGGCACAACGGTGTTACCAAATACGCACCTTGCTGATAAACTGAGCGCACTGCGCACTGAGTTCGCACGGCGCTTTGGTGACTTTGAAGAACAAAAAAAGAATTTTGACTTGTTTTGCAACCCATTTGTCGTCGATGTGGAGATTGCACTTGTGCAGATTCTGCAGGGCCCGCACAGTTTATTCACTCCATTACCTCAGAAATGCTCCAGCTCCGTCTACATGCGGCTCGAACCTTGTGCATGTTTGGTAGCACATATCTATGTGAGAAGCTCTTCTCAGTGATGAAGACTAACAAAATAGCACACAGGAGTCGCCTCACTGATGAGCACCTGCAGTCCATCTTGAGAATCTCCACAACACAGAACCTCACACCAAACATAAACGAACTTGTTGCCAAAAAAAGATACCAGGCGTCCAGCTCTAAAATGACATATGAGCAAAGACAACTGAATGATTTGATTTGTTATTGCTGAAAAGAACACATTTTATTTATATTTCCAGGTTTTGTTATGCAGCATGTTCATATTTGAATTTGTATAATTTAGACAGGATATATTTTTATGGAGAGCAAAATATTATAAGTTGTTTAAGGTTTGAGTTGATTTATTCAGGAATAATATTCCTGTCTGTTTTTACCATTCCTACCAAAGATATTTCTGTCGACTAAATAAAAATTCCTTCTATTTAAAATTTAAATAGAACTTGAACAGATACGATAGTTCATAATATCCACGCAGACTTGCACGTAAGAGCGGGAGTCATCCGTTTTAACAAACAGCGTATTGCACTGATACAAAATAGCCTGCCCATTTAATTATTTAGGAATGGATAAATAAATTAAGATTTTGTACAAATAATGTTTTTCATTTTTCTTCCTTGATGGATTCTGCCACCCCCAGCAACAGTTGCTTGCACCCCAAAGAGTGTATCTATACTAATAAAAGGCAAAGCCCTCACTCACTCACTCACTCATCACTAATTCTCCAACTTCCCGTGTAGGTAGAAGGCTGAAATTTGGCAGGCTCATTCCTTATTTGGTACATGGGTTCCCAACGCTAACTGAATCCTACTTACTTACATATATACGTCCATAGCCTGCAGCTCAGTCACTGTGTGAGGTGGCGTTGGGTCCCCCATCCCAACGCCTCCCACGTTGTTGGCTGCCTGCCTATATAAGACCGTCCGTCGCTCCGGTCTCTACATTCCCTTCCTTGCTTCGCCACGGGATTCACGTCTCCCTACTGATAACTACAGCATTTTTGTTTAATCCACGGCTTCTCCGCTGTTTTATTGTTTGTTTATTACAATTATAGTTATTGTATAGTTATTTTAGACTTACTTTACATTGCTCAGGTACCCATTTCCTTTATCATTCCAACCCCCATTACCATGTCTATCGAGGTGATCACTATCGATCAAAGAACTGTCACTTACTGAGTGGTTTCCATGCCCGGAGATGGCACCTACCTTTTCCATTCTCTTTGTTACATATTGCACGGCCATATCAGGCTCACTCTTGATATCCGGAGGAACATTGTGTCTTATGTATTGAATGACTGGGACAGGTTCAAGGTGTGGACTGATGACGGTACAGGAGATAATTATACTACACAGGAGCACTATAAGAGTGAAATGCTTAAGCCCTTCACCTATGGTTCTGCATGTGAGTTGATGGCTGCCGCTGAATTGTTCGGTTGTCGCTTTCAAGTGTACCGAAATGGCCAAATATTTTACACCTTTCGACAACCACCAATGCCTCTTAAAAATCTTAGATTCACAGGTGACGATTTCAGTAGTGGACACTTTGATGTTTATGAATGTTTAAACTCTCAAAAGCTGGATGTGATTTTATCGATGAAACCGGTTGTGTGCTTACAATGCTTGACAGATGCCGAATGTCACTTCAACACAACAAATCCTGCAAATACTATCGTAATTGAAACAAACCATGAAACTCAAACCGATTATGACAGCAGC
>JANRMT010062815.1:435242-459316 GCA_026402145.1 Polypterus bichir lapradei
TGTTACTTATGTTTTAGTGCTAATGACTAACAACAGAAATGCAGTATGTACAGTTAATCAGCAGCTCTAGTCAGAATATGCTAAACTGAAGTAGTGAGTCTTCAGTCGAGATTTAAAGGCTGAGACCGAGGGGACATCTCTTATAGAAGCAGGAAGACCATTCCACAATTTAGGGGCCCTGTAACTAAAGGCTCGACCTCCCACTGTTATTTTATTAATCCTTGGAATCATAAGCAGACCGGCATCTTGATATCTTAATGTGCGCTCAGGTTTGTAAGTCATGATAAGTTCAGACAAGTAAGCCGGACCTTGGCCATTTAATGCTTTATATGTTAAAAGGAGGATTTTGAAATCTGCCCTAAACTTAACCGGGAGCCAGTGTAAGGATTTAAGAACTGGAGTTATGTGTTCATATTTTCTTGTTCTTGTAATAATTCTTGCAGTCGCATTTTGGATTAACTGGAGGCTGAATAAAGAACAGTTTGAACAGCCAGTGAACACCGCATTGCAGTAGTCAATCCTACTAGAGATAAATGCATGAATTAATTTCTCACAATACTGTTTATTTAGAAAGCGCCTTAATTTCCTAACATTTTTAAGATGGAAGAAACATGTTTTGGACAACTTTGTAGTATGTGCTTTAAATGACATGCTAGAATCAAAGATAACTCCTAGATTGCGGGCTGATTCAGTAAAATGAATTGGGATTCCAACTGAGTTAAATGATGACAAAATATTGCTGTGATCAGCGTCATTCCCTCCAACAATTAACATCTCTGTTTTATCTGTATTTACAGACAAGTAGTTCTCATTCATCCACTCCTTTAATTCACTAACACAACTAATTAAAGACAACATCGGAGATACTTCATTTGATTTAAATGAAAGGTATAACTGGGTGTCATCTGCATACGAGTGAAAATTAACATTATGTTTCCTAATGAGAGATCCCAGAGGAAGCATGTAAAGTGAAAACAGTAAAGGTCCCATTACTGAGCCCTGCGGGACACTATATTGAACTTTTGTGTATAATGAGGGAGTACTGTCAGCACATTTCTGTACGTATTGGAATCGATTTGATAAATAAGAACTAAGCCAAGTAAGGACGAGGCCTGTAAGCCCAACATCGTTTTCTAGCCTGTGCAGTAAAATAGAATGGTCAATGGTGTCAAATGCTGCACTTAAATCTAACAACATAATTACAGTGGAGTTTCCTTCATCAGAGGATATCAGAATGTCATTTACAACCCGTGTTAGTGCAGTTTCTGTACTATGACCAGTGCGAAAACCAGACTGGAATTTCTCAAATAAATTGTAATGCATAAGGTGTGATTGAAGCTGACTGGCGACTACTTTTTCTAGTACTTTAGAGAGAAATGGTAAATTTATAACAGGCCTATAATTATTTAGTATGTGTGGGTCTAGGTCTGACTTTTTAAGTAAAGGTTTAATGACTGACACTTTTAGTGCATCAGGTACGGTGCCATGCAGTAATGAACTATTGATAATGGTTAAAATAGGTGCTGCAAGAACATCCATGGCACTTTTTACTAGTTTTGTTGGCACTGGATCTAGGGAACAAGTAGTGGGCTTCATTTTAGTAATTAAAGTTAAGACTTCCTGCTCAGTTACAGGATTAAAATTACTAAAGTGCTGAATGCAATGTGCGGCAGGGTCTGCTAAGCTAGTATTTGGTTTGTACTGTGATGCTGAGATCTGGGATCTTATATTTTTAATTTTCTCATTGAAGAAGTTCATAAAGTCTGTACTGCTAATATCTGTTGGTATTTTGCACTGTTGATCTGAATTCCCATTTGTTAATTTAGCCACTGTACTAAACAGTACCCGAGGATTTTTATTATTGCTATCTATTAATGTAGAATAGTATTCTGAGCGAGCTTTAAAGAGGGCTTTTTTATATTTATTAACACTCTCTGTCCATGCAGTTTGAAAGACATGTAGCTTTGTTGTTCTCCATCTGCGCTCCAGTTTTCTACACTCTAATTTAAGAGCTCAAGTATTTTCATTAAACCAGGGAGAGTTTCTATGTGCTTTGATCACTTTTGTTTTAAGGGGAGCCACTGTGTCCAGAGCATCTCTCAATGTCACATTATAATGTGATGTTAGCTGATCTAAATTGTTTTCCACAATTACACTCGACTTACTCAAGGTATCTATAAATTTTGAAGCAGAATTACAATCTAGATGTCTCACATTATCTTTGTTTTAATCTGTGAGTGCGTTGGCATGGGCAGAACTAAATCAAATGTAATTAAGAAGTGATCGGAAATGACTTCATTTAATGGAGTAATATTTAAATTTTGAATTTCAATTTTGTAAGTTATAATTAAATCTAATGTGTGGTTATGATTATCAGTTGGACCTTTGACAATCTGACAAAATCCTACTGAATTTAACAAATAAGTAAAACATTTGCTAAAAGTGTCAGTTTCCACATCAATGTGTACATTAAAATCCCCCATCAGTACTACGTGATCATAATTTATATCCAAATCAGATAGAAGGTAGCTAAATTCAGTCATGAACAATGAATATGGCCTTGGTGGTCTGTAGACTAGCACTATAATTGTGTTGGAATCTGTTTTAATATTTAAAATGAATACCTCAAAGGATGTAAAGTTGCCTAAATTTTTAGAAGTGATTTGCATTTTGTTACAATGAATTATTCCAAGGCCTCCTTCTCGACCAGAATCTCTAGACTTATGAAGGAAAGAGTATCCATCTGGTGACGCCTCAGCTAGGGGAACAGTGTCACATTTACTAAGCCAGGTTTCAGTAAGAAGACACAGATCAGATTTTGTACTTAATATAATTTCATTTACCAAAACAGCTTTAGTGCCAAGAGAGCGAATGTTCAATAAACAGCATTTAAAACTGCATGGTTTTTTCTGAACTGGTGATATATTTTTTGTTTTAATTTGAAGTAAATTTCTATTACAGATGCCTCTGGTGGAGGGTCTGGTTTTATCCCTTGGTCTAATTATACACCTTATTTTTTGGTTATCAATTAATTTAAGGTTTGTATTAAGACTAAATTTACTGGATGCCCCACAACAATGATTATGGGTAACAGCTTCAGCGTCGAGATACTCAAGGCCTTAGATAAAGGGTACAGAGTTTTAAAAATTCATGAGATATGGCATTACGAACAGAGTACCACAGATTTATTTTCCGAGTACATCAAAATTCATCTGAAAGGCAAACAGGAGACCTGCGGCTGGCCATCCTGGGCGCGGGATGAAGCGTCCCGCCGGCGCTATGTGGACGACTATTTCTTAAAAGAAGGCGTATTATTGGAGAGTGAAAACATAGCTTCCAACCCCGCTAAGAGACAAATTTCCAAGCTATTTCTGAATTCTCTTTGGGGAAAATTCGGTCAGAAGCCTAACCAACTGACCACGACGTTTGTTACACACACCCAAGAATTCTTCGATTACCTGTTCTCAGACGTGTATCGGGTCTCCTATTTTGGCTTTATCAGCGACGAAATCGCTCAAGTCCAGTGGAGGTATGCCGATGATAGATACGTTCTACCCGGGCCCGTCAATGTGGTGATTGCCGCTTTCACCACGGCCTATGCCCGCCTAGAATTGTACGAATTGTTGGATCGTTTAGGGCCCAGGATTCTGTATCATGACACAGATTCCGTTATCTTCACAGCTTCGCCCGGCCAGTACACTCCGCCCCTCGGGGACTATTTAGGTGAACTCACCAGCGAACTAGATCCTGACAACTTCATAGAAGAATTTGTTTCCGGGGGTCCGAAAACATACGCGTACAAAACGTTCAAAGGCAAGGTCTGCATGAAGGTCAAGGGCATTACTCTCAATCACGAAAAGGCTCAAGCAGTAAACCTATACTCATTAATGGATCTAGTGCATAATTTTGTAGAACAAGACGTCACGAAAGAAATAACTGTTCACGGCACGCAGATTCATAGGAACAAAAAGAACCTGACGTTGCAAAATCGTTCACTCAGAAAAAGATTCAGAGTGGTGTACAACAAAAGGGTTCTTTTGCCCGATTTCACATCTCTCCCCTATGGATACTAAAGAGGGCTTTGACGTTAGACTTCAGCATCCGTTCTCAAAAATAGTCTCGGGACCCTCGTGTTCAGGTAAATCGCATTATGTGAAAAAAGCTTTTAGAGCACACGGACCGTGTACTTTCTTGCCGACCTGACAATATAGTCTGGTTTTATAGTTGCTGGCAGACTCTGTACGACGAACTGTTAGCCCAATTTCCCAATATCAGATTTTTGGAGGGGTTACCCGCCTCCTTAAGCGATGATGAACTACTACTGCCTGACCGAGTGAACTTGGCGATTGTCGACGATTTGATGGAACAGGCGAGCCATAGCCAAGAGATAGAGAGGGCCTTCACTAAATATACTCATCACAGGAATTTGTCCATCATTTACTTGGTCCAAAATTTATTTTTTCAAGGCAAGAAAAGTAGAACGATAAATCTGAACGCCAATTATATTACCCTGTTTAAAAACCCGAGAGATAAGCTGCAAATTACGAATTTAGCGCGTCAAATGTACCCCGGTAGGGTGAAATTTTTCTTGGAGGCCATTGAGGACGCTACGCGACCCCCTTACGGTTATCTGTTGGTGGATCTGAAAGCCCAGATGCCTGACGAATTTCGTTTACGTACCGGATTGTTTCCTCCCGACTGGCCTGCGGCCTACGTCGTGAAAAGATAAAGACGGGTGATTTCCCAAGTATTAGAGAAAGAGCCGGAATGTCGATCAGAATAAAAAGAAATCTCCCTCTGCTCAAGACCCTACACAGGGTCCCCTGCCGCCGAAGAAAAGCGCTGTTGAGCGAGGCTCCGGACGATTTCTTTTACACTCTGGCTGAAATAGCTCTCAATACTTTAAAAGGCCACGTACCCCTGACTTCCAGACAGTTCAAGTTGCTGAAGAAGCATCGTTGCTCCGTTAAAAAACTTGGCGATAAAAAACTCACTGTTAAAAAGAAAAAAGCCCTTTTAAATCAGAAAGGAGGGTTTCTCGGGGCCCTATTAAGCGCCGCCATTCCTTTCATTACTAGTTTAATGGGTTCGAGAGTATAAATATGGAATACACGCGCAAGATGTACCTGGTCCCACAACAACAAATGGCTCAATGGCATCAGAAAGCCCCAACTTCCACCGACCTTTTAAGCGCTACGGAAAGTGAACTGGATAAACAAATGAAACTCATACTTGAACGCGGTGACTTGAGCGCCAATGCAAAAGTAAAACTTTATACAACTGTCTTGCAAAGATACCTGACCTTTGTGAAAAAAGCGGATAAAGAATCCGGTTCTCTGATGTTATTGCTGCCTGCCGAGAGCCAGGAGGAGCCGTCGGGAGCTCTCAAAGAGGCCCCTAGTACCTCAGAAGAAAGGGTGTATGACGAGATTTTGAAAAGTGCTCCGGATAAATCAAAGAAATATACTGAAAAAATAATAATACAACCTGCTGGAATGGCTTAGGAGAGTTTGTGTTTCGCAGAGAACCTTTACCCGGTACGAATATGGTCTATCTAATGCGAAACTTAACCGCCTGTCACAACATACTGTCCTATCAGAGACCTAGGGGGTGGAAAGAATTTATTAAGGCCTTGGCCGGTTTGAACATTCCGACCTCTGCCGTGCCGAACATCGACACGAGAGAACTTCTAGAGAGTTTCAAAACTTCTGCCCCGGACGGGGTCTCTGCCTTTGCTGCCTCTGCCTCGGTCCCTGCTGCTGCTGCTCCCGATACACCTGTGGGCAAGAAAACCAGATCTCGCAGAAAGAATGAATGGATTCCTTATTGAAATGTAATTATATTTTTGTTTTTAATAAAATATTACATTGGATTACACAGGCGGTCTATTCTTTATTAACATGATGACAGGGCATAGAACTTTGCATGCAGGGATGATCCTGAAAACCTCTGGAAGCATTCTTAGACAAAGTGTTGACAAACTTTTGAACCATATTATCGTTCTTGGTGACTTGGTTAAAATACAGGTTCATAATCTCTTTATAAGAACGTCCTTTCCCTCTGTGATGCAGGAAAAAAATACAATGTTGTCCACAGACGTTAGAAAACCAGCTTTGAAGCTGTCGGGTATGGTGAATAGTGTCTTTACAGTTTCTGTTTAAAAAGCTGTATATTTCCTCAGGAAAATAGATAAAGTCTGGTGGGGCGCCGTAGGAATCAAAAAATTCTCAAAGTTCCGTCTTCTCTGAGATGAATCGCCAACCAGTGTTCTCCGGGTTGATTTTGATGGTGAGTATTGACGATGATCATGGCCAGGAGATCCGTAAGTAGTTTTTCCGGCAGTTGGTCGCATGCCAGCACTCCGTAAAACAGATTTTCTGTGTAAGGGTTACCGGACAGGAGTTCGTCGATCTGCAGGGTGTTCATGCTTTTTTAGTAATCATAAAGTATGTTTCTTCTCTGGTTTATTTCAATGATGTTGTCAAAGACGGCATACACTATTAGATTCATAGTATGGGGTAGGGGTTGTCGAAAGCGGATTTCAAATCTCATGTTCCCGGTTTTCATCAAGGAGAAATGGTCTCCGCATTCTTGATCGGGCGTCAAATCAAAGGCAAAGAGATTGTATCCCTGGGAGAATTCAGAGCATTTGATGGCTATAGGCAGGTCTTTCAAATGCTTTCCGGAGGCCAGCACGAGGTTATAATATTCTTGAGCGGTGATGTCATTAGCAAAATCAGGTTGAAATGGTTTGGCGGGAATCTGCTCTCCGTCCAAATACAAGGCCAGGAATTCCACCTGGTTATGCTTGAAATTGAAGGGGTTTCTGGCGTAATCCCCGGAAAAGGCATCATTATCCACCAGGCCTAGGACCACGTACTTGGGTATTTGTCCCAAGAACAGGTTCTCCTGATTGCTCACTCGTATCCCGGCTGACATACTGAGAACTTTCATATTCACTCTTTCCACGGGGTACTTGGCATTGGCGGTGGTGAGAGCGTGGGCGTGCCCTATTTTTACTGCCGGCGAAACTTTAACTTTCTTGACAAAAAGAGCGGCGGATAAAATGTTTACTTTGTAGCGCTCGGCATCTCCAGACATCAGACAGAATTCGTTTTTGCTCCTTACCATTTTTATTCTGACGTCCACCCCGTTTAGAATTAATTTTTCTTGAAAAAATAGGTCGGAATGAATAGGCCCGAGGAGTTCTACTGTTTTACCCTGGGCCGTATATTCATTTCTTTTTTTGAACCCCTCATTCGGTCCATCCAAGGCGGTGTTTTCATGTTCGTTGGCCGTGTCTTTGTAAAAAAGACCCGAAGCAAATTGAAACTTTAGAGTTTTGTTGCTGTAATTTAACAATTCCTCAAAAAGGGCCCTGTACGGGTAAAGGCTGGAACTCTGGGATATTAAGCGATCTCCCAAGGTGACATCCACTTGTGAAAATAAGGCGGCTATCGGATAATTAACAAAGGCTACCCTGGCCACGGGGCCCGGATTAGTCGGCATTGACGATTTTGCATCGGATGTGTAGAAGCGTGTTATTCAGGTCCAAGTAGTCTTCCCCGTTCCCGGTAATCTGAAACTCCAATGGGGCAACTTCCAATAGAGCTGAGAGAGGGGGGACCTCGACGTAGATGCTTTTTTCTACGCTAGTCTGAGTATAGGGTACCGTAAACAAGTCCAGTTCGGATTTCACACACTCTTGAGACATTCGATGAACGAAAGACATCTTGAGTTAAAAAATGTTTTTTGATTTCTTTTTTCTGCGGGCGCAGGACTTATCCTTGTGTCGGAGAGAAGAAAATGATGTAAAAGCTGAACGGCGCATCTTTTTGATGATCGGGGCGGCTCGTGATCCGGGCTGTCTCTTACGTTTAGTTTTCCTCATCACCATCAGACCCGACCCCGCTTGATTTTCTTCGCTTCCTCGTGTCATCGCTCCTGACATGGCCCCTGCCACCACGTCTTTGACAATATTCTTAGCGGCTGATTTAATGTGGGGTTTGACAATTTCGAATCCTCTTTTCAAGAGAGGCAAAGCTCGTCTAAACAACCCGTGAAATATTCCGCCAATCCCAGAGCCATACATCACGGGGACCCCAGAAAACCCGGGGAGACCGTTGCCCGCTTGGGCTTCACAATAATGCACGTAGGGGCTAGGGTCCAGGTAAGATCTCATCTCTGTATTAGTCGTGTATACAACTCTTACAGGGTCTGAAATGTAACTTGACAATGACTTTACCAAACTGAAATGGAACCGGTTTGTTCTGATCCTTCTTTATTTCAATGGTCAAAGTATCAAACTGACTCTTGCTGACCGGAGCGTAGTGCGGCTATTCGTAGGTGATTGTGGTAATCTTATTCATTTCATCCTCAATATGTACGCATCTCAAGAGATGGACGTAGCTGTCTCCGACTCTTTGGTGAGACACAATGTCGCTGTAGACGTACAAGGTATAAAACCCCGCTCTGATATCCGCGGGGTAAGGAGCTTCATTCACCAGACCTGTGTTCACGTCCGCATGAGCTCGTAAAATCCTCCCCAACTGTCCCTTGACATGCAGAGATTCATCCTTCACCGTGCTTACGACGTAGAATCTTTGCTCCAGAGCACTGTACCGGAATCTCGTGGTGTTTTCCGGTATTGGAGTGTTGGCTGAAGCGCCCTCGATGGCTTGGGGTTCTTTCGCCAACGCTTCATTCATCTTGGAGGTCACTTTCTCCAGGCTAGCGTAATACCCCGATGGAATAGTATAATATTTAACTATTCGCGGGGACACCACAATAAAATTATTATCCGGTTTATCTAGGGTATTCCAGGTGTGCAGATACTGAATTTCGGCCAAGGCAACTTCCCAGGGGCCCTGTAGTTCGATGGGGGTGACTAATTTGACGGTAAATTCGGCGATGGTATTATTAGGGAAAACATCCCGGGAAGAATTGCTGGGAAGAACGACGTAAAAGCTTTTTCTCTCCATTGTGAAAACCCTGTGAATGAAATACTATTTTTCATTCTCAGTATTTAACATCTTGCGTGTAGCTTTCAGGGATCCAACTGTTAAACTTTTCGGGCCATCCGAGCCATTTCACCAAAATATGCTTTTTTGTACGGATATTTTTTTTCGCCAAAATCTTTTCGATCCTGAAGACGTCCGGCCCTCGAATCTTTTGTAACTCCGCGTCGTAAAAGGAACCTATAATGTCTTCGTAATCTTTGAGCTTGTAGACGGGCGGATCCCTAGGGACTAGTTCAGAAACGGTAAATACCTCGTCTGAAAAGGTTTGTTCGTAACCCTTGGTAAAAGGATTGCGGGCTTTCGACACTCTCACCGTATCTCCGACTTTGAATTTATATTTTAGACTTGTTTTGGGTCTAGTTAGGCCGTATAAGTTTTTAAAGACTTTCCAAGAATTGGAACTATTCACCTTGGCGGGGGCCATTTTTATGCCTCGGTGATAGCTCAGATTATAAGATTTCACCAAGTCCTGTAACCCCGGCAGATAGGACCGGGTATTCCGGGAGCTGAAATAATGCCACATTTTGGTCTTCAGAGTTCGATTGAACCTCTCCACCACCGAAGCCTTTAATTCACTAGCGGTGGTGAAATGTTTTATCCCGTGTTGATGGAGCAGGCTTTGAAATTCCCGATTGAGAAACTCTTTACCGCTATCGGTCTGAAGTTTGACGGGAACTCTACCTTCCTCCAAAATATCTCGAAAAGCCCTAGTTACTTCTTTACCTGTTTTGTTTTTCAGAGCCCTGACCCAGGTGTATTTAGAAAGAATATCTATACAAGTCAGTAGATACTTGTAGCCCCGGTTATACTCAGCCAGGTTTGTCATATCCGCCAGATCGATCTGCCATTGCCCGTCTATATTGGAAACATACACTTTATTCCTTTTAAAATGGATTCTGGCCGGTTTATGGATCGTGTAGGTGTATTGCCCCGATAACCAGTTGGACACCTCTTGGTCCCCAATATGGTGCCGGCATGCAAGAGAGCTCTTTTCAAGGATTCTTTATCCCCCAAGGCCCCTGGGTTCTCAGAGTTATAATATGTTTTTTCCAAGACCTGCTCCATCGCCGGTGATAAATCAGACACTGACACCACTTAACAACTTAGAAAACATTTATTTAGGATTCTGAATTGTTCAGACTGCTGCGGTTTCAGGTTCAGAAAGACCCACCAGTTCTATCATATCATCAAATTCCAGGTCATATTCAGTCCACAGATTCATATAACCCTCATGATTAATATTACGCTTACAAAACTCATTTGCCACACGGTGGGTGACACAGTAGGAGTATTCATCCATTTCATAAAATGACTGCATTACAGTGTCATAAATAGAGCTGGTATTTTCAAATTCGCCTACAGTCTTTTCAACCACTGTGTCTATTTTGGGAATCGGCAATACAATATTATAATACCCCAGAACTTTCACCGCCAATCGCTTCAGCCAAGACTTACGGAAAATCTTCAGAATCTTCTGAAAACGACCTTGTCGGTATCCGATTTCAGGTTCAAAGAGGCAGGTATGCCTAGACTGTCCGGGATGTTTTATATCACATCCTTGACATTCTTTTTTCTGGTCGTAGTAGACAATAATGTCCAGCAGAGACGTCATCAGTCCTTTAATAAGCTGCAGGGCCTTCTTCCAGGTTTCAGACAATACACCATCAGGGCAGTCCATATCTGTCTCAGAAAGTCCGATCGACATCGGTTCCTCTGGAACTGGTTTGTTCACCCAAGGTTGTCCCGGAGCTAGGTAAGAGGATTCCGTCTGATCACCATTAGCGAAGACGGGGTAAGAACTCACCGGCCCTGGAGACTGAAATCCACCGTCGGTCCCAAGGTCTGTAGCCCAGAGAGTGTAATCAGGTCGTACAGTAAAATAACGCGGGTCACGTTCTTGGCGGTCCTGAATGCCATCAACCCTGCCCGTGTTATAGAATTGGTAAGATTCAGGCTTTGGAGCCTCAGGCGGGAACCCTGAGGATGTTACGCCGACCTTGGTCATTTCAGAGTCTGCAGCTGTCGAGATGCGGAGAGCGCTAAAAGCTTCAAAGAATGCTGAGGTCTGGTCATCCGTTTGGATCCGGGGACTAACAGGTGGAGTATTTAGGGTAAAAGGGAGGGGCGTGGCGTAGACTAAAGTTGGGTTTCCCTTATCGTCGCCGCCTGATTCTACCTTTGTTTCGCACGACTTGGTCCGACCCACGTCCGCCGCTTCAGCTTCAAGAAACTCGGGCAACAAACATCTTTTCACCTTGCGGATCCGACGCTTCGCTGGGACCTGGGGCCTAGATTCCATTTTCCCGGTCAGAGTCTTTACAAAATGCTTCGCTGTTTTATACCGCCCTTTCTGAAGTGGCTAGGAAGTGTGGGAAGGCTGGCCGTCAGGTACGGCCTGACCCGCGGGGGCCAAAACAGGTGTGCGATCGCACTGGCTGGCTCAGACCATGTCTGCCAGATGACAGCTTGTCTGTGAGATGGGCAAAAAAGCCTGGAGCTGCAAGTCATAAAGCCAAGATGAGATAGATATTTTAATTTCGTGTTCATGTTAAAATCATAGATAGAACCGAAGAATTGGCATCGCTTTTTTATAAAGCCCTTTCAGAAGGGCTTTCAGCAGGGAGCACACGTCCTCCGGAGAGAGGACTGGGAAGTGTAGGAAAGGCCGGCCGTCAGATGCTGCCTCACCGGGGACCGAGGCAGTCCCTTCAGGCTGACAGGGTACGGATGGGAACGTGCTGGGACTGGTCCAGGGACGACTTTGGGCATGTCTGGGCTTGTCGAGGTAAAAGGCTGTAACCTGCCTGGGAGAGGGGGGCTAGGAAGTGGGTGGGGGCCGGTGGGGAGTTCAAGGAGGGGGCAGACATCCATCAAACGGCCCTTGACAGTTTCCTGGGCATGCAGGTGGGTGTGGGGTGGGAGCGGGTTCAAGCAGGGAGCAGACATTCATCAAAACCCCTTTGACAGTTTCCTGAACCAATCAGGGGCAGGGGAGGGTTCAACAAGGGGGCAGACATCCATCAAACGGCCCTTGACAGAAAGGATAACCAATCAGGTGGAGGGGGCGGGTTCAAGGAGGGGTCAGACATCCGTCAAGGTCCCCTTGACAGTTTCCTGAACCAATTAGGGGCCGGGGATGGGTTCAAGGAGTGGTCAGACATCCGTCAAACGGCCCATGACAGTTTCCTGAACCAATCAGGAGCCAGGGGGCGGGTTCAAGGCAGAGTCTGGGCGGGTACTGGGTGCCCTTCACCCATTCACCGGCAGGGGGCGGTGCCAAAGGGGCGGAGATAGGTCACGTGGAGGGGCCGGGGAATTCCGGCATAACGTCATCAGGAGGCGACGGGGCGGGACTTCCGATATTGTGTCATCGGGGCTTAAAGGTCATTAATCATTTTGTTTGACAGAAGGTGCATGCCTATAACTACTTCTGTCTGTCCAATTGAACCAATTGGACTCCTTGTGGACTGATTTAGCTGAAACTTGATACACTGGTCATTTCTGATTGTTAAATGAATCCCATCCCCATTCCAAATCAAAAGAGTTGTGCATGATGCATTAACCACGTATACCAAGTTGGACTTATTCCAAAGCAGACGTATACCAAGGTACCACTGTAAATGCTTTACAACGAGGTTAAAAAGAATGGCTGGAAGCAGTTTTTTAAAAACAAAGCCTGGTGCCTTCTTCCTGCTGGCGACTCCCCTGCATCTCCCATCCAGGCTATGCACCAAGGAAGTCACCCTACTTGCAGCTGACCTTCTGTGCCTTCTGCCGGTCTGTTCGCCTTTCCGATCCCTGGCTCCGGTAGGCTCCATCAGACTGTGACTTTGGCTCTCCAGTGACCAGGGCACTCACTCTGGGGCTTTCACTTCCCAAGTCCCAGACTCCTGCAGCCATTTAAAGCGAGCCATCCTCCTTCTGGTCACTTCCAATCCTCACCAATGCTCAGCGGGAGCGACCACTACCGACTGCCCCTGGGTGCCAGCCAAACACCCCACTAGGGCTCACTGCCCAGCTGCCTTCTGTATTACAGTGAGCCCGCTCATTCACTCACTCCCTCATGCATGGGCTCCTTTGCTTCCAGCTACCTTCTCCCTTAACCTCAGTTCACTTTATCTTTTCTTTCTCCCCCTCTCCGCACTCATGCTCCTACTATATATAATGGGGACGTGGTTCAGATGTGGCAATTAGCAGCTCCTGGAATCAATTACAGATGCGGACTACTCTTCACCTGTGCACTTAAGCGAGGAAAACCCGCATCACAAAGTGCCCGGAAACTGCTCTGGCCACACTACCACGTCCCCTCTTTAAGCCTAGAGTGCAGCGATTATCTATTTAAAAACTGGCCTTTTATCTGAGCTGTGGTCCCACTATACCTCCATAGTGTAATGAAGTAGAAGGTCATGTAAATATTTTTCTTGATAAATTTGAATTACCACAATTTAGGATTATTGAAATTCAAGATGCTATAAAATCCTTAAATGCTGTAAGTGGAAAGCTACAGGTGCAAATGGTTATCCAGCAGAATTTTATAAAAGGATGTCTGGTAAACTTGCTCCAGTAGTAATAGCTGTGTTTGAAGAAGCAAAAGATGACGATGTTCCTCCCCACACCCTTTGCCATGCATTGATCACTGTATTCAAAAAAAAAAAAAAATCCATGGAATGGGTACATTCAACAATGATGTCAAGGTATTGGCTGGCAATGAAAATGACAAAGTGTCCCCTTTAATAATATTACAAGGCCAAACTGGATTCGTTAAAGACAGGGAACTCCTCTGTGGAATGGGCAAACCTCTTTACTGTTTTGTGCATTTTTGGGTTTGGACTAGATGTAGTTGCCTGAAATGAATTAATTTACTCGAAGTCTGTAGCTTCTGTAGGGATAAAAAATGTAAATTCAGAGTACTTTCAATTAGAATGTGGAACCTGACAAGGCTATTCACTATCTCCAGTGCTATTTGCAATTGCTTTTGAATTGTTGGTCATTTGTCTTAGGCCAAACCTAGAGATTAAAAGGTATCATAAGGGAAGGAATGGTACAAAAATACCTTTGTTTGTGGATGATATGAGTCTGTTCATCTCTAACCCTTGCTAATCTTAATAAAGATATTAAATGACTTTTACAAGATTTATGGATTGAAAAAAAAAGTGCTTTTTCCAGTAAATTTGTTAGCACATCTGTGAGTTACTCTTAAAATAAGGCTTAAAGATCTTTTTAAATACAATTTTGCAGTGTGAAAGAAAGCACAAGGCGGTCAACACATTACTCTTTAACAGGTATGTTCTAATACGCCTATGATCCACATTTGAATTATTAGTCGTGCATGCCTTATACAGCTGCTTTTTTCTTTGTAGTTTTTATTTACTCTTTATTAACACACTATGGAGTTTTTAAAATTTCCTACTAATTCCAAATTTAGGTACGTGCCTGTCCTGCATTACATATAAAACATTTTTAGACCAGTACCACTGCTCCTCGACTGTCTCCGCACTTAAAAGTTTATCTCAGTCCATCCTCCATAGAATTTGTGACATCTTCTGAAAATTTGCCCTTCTAAATTTAAACTTAACAGTGTCAGTTTTTGTGCCTTTTGCTTGCTTGGGATAACTCCAATCCCTGTGACCCTTTTCAGGATTACGTGAGCATGGAAAATCGTATGGTATGGTACATTATAAAACTACTCCTGTAATTCTTAGATTTGAAACAAGTGAAACACATAGCTAAGCAATTATATAAGCAAGTATGTATAATTTAAACAGATAGATACTTTATTAATCCCAACGGGAAATTCACATACTCCAGCAGCATACTGATAAAGAACAATATTAAATTAAAGAGTAATAACAATGAAGGTATAACAAACAGACAATAATTTTGTATAATAACTTTTAACCCCTCTGGGTGGAATTGAAGAGTCGCATAGAGTGTGGGAGGAACGATCTCCTCAGTCTGTCAGTGGAGCAGGACAGTGACAGCAGTCTGTCACTGAAGCTGCTCTTCTGTCTAGAGATGATCCTGTTCAGTGGATGCAGTGGATTTTCCATTATTGACAGGAGCCTGCTCAGTGCCTGTCACTCTGCCACGGGTGTCAAACTGTCCAGCTCCATGCCTACAATAGAGCCTGCCTTCCTCACCAGTTTGTCCAGTCGTGAGGCATCCCTCTTCTTTATGCTGCCTCCCCAGCACACCACCGCATAGAAGAGGGCGCTCGCCAAAACCTTCTGATAGAACATCTGCAACAACTTATTGCAGATGTTGAAGGAAGTCAGCCTTCTAAGGAAGTATAGTCGGCTCTGTCCTTTCTTACACAGAGCATCATTGGCAATCCAGTCCAATTTATCATCCAGCTGCACTCCCAGGTATTTATAGGTCTGTACCCTCTGCACACAGTCACCTCTGATGATCACGGGGTCCATGAGGAGCCTGGGCCTCCTAATATCCACCACCAGCTCCTTGGTTTTGCTGGTGTTCAGTTCTAGGTGGTTTGAGTCGCACCATTTAACAAAGGCCTTGATTATTTCTCAATACTCCTCCTCCTGCCCGATCCTGATGCAGCCCACGATAACAGTGTCATCTGCAAACTTTTGCACGTGGCAGGACTCCGAGCTGTATTGGAAGTCCGATGTATATAGGCTGAACAGGACCGGAGAAAGTACAGTCCTCTGTGGCACTCCTGTGTTGCTAACCACAATGTCAGACCTGCAGTTCCCGAGACGCACATACTGAGGTCTGTCTTTAAGACAGTCCATGATCCCTGCTACCAGGTATGAATTATGAAGTGTCTTAATTAGTAAGCACAATCATAAAATTACTGTTTTCCTAAATACGACTACAGTAATCCCTCACTGTATCGCGCTTCGACTTTCGCGGCTTCACTCTATCGCGGATTTTATATGAAAGCATAACTAAATATATAACGCGGATTTTTCGCTGCTTCGCGGGTTCTGCGGACAATGTGTCTTTTTACTTCCTGTATATGCTTCCTCAGTTGGTTTGCCCAGTTGATTTCATACAAGGGACGCTATTGGCGGATGGTTGAGAAGCTAACCAATCAGAGCACGCAGTTAAGTTCTCCTGACTGAGAAGCTAACCAATCAGAGCACGCAGGAGCTATGCAGTGTTAACCAGGAAGTCTCATCTCGCTCATTCAGCATCAACGTGCTTCGCTGTGTAAAGAGTTGTGCTCTTTAGTGTTTATCTTTGTGCATAGTCAAGCCCTTCATTATGGCTCCAAAACAATCTGCTACTGCTTCAGGGGCCGTGCCCAAGCGCAAGAAGAAGATGTTAACGATTGCCGAAAAGGTAAACGTTTTGGATTTGTTGAAGGCTACGATTCTTTTTATTTAAAAAGTAGGAAAGGAATATAAGATCTACGGCTGCAGCGTCCTTTTAACCAGGGTGCAAAACGAGTTGTAAGTGGATGTAATAAGGCAGTAGTCTGGATGGAATCTGCTTTAGGGATTTGGATTGAAGACTGCCAGAAGAAGAACAACGGCAGTGCTACACAATCGCCTGAAGTGGCTCCTTTACAAGGGCTGTAACACTCTCCTTTGTTGTGCAGTAAAATTAAACTCATTGTTATCGGACAAGTCATCGTGTCATTGTTGGTGAGTAACCATAATTAATTTTCTTCTTACAGTGCTTAGTACATGTATGTATGTTTAGTGTCACTGTACACACATTTACTGTATACTATTTTTCTTGCAATGTACGTATTTATTGCTGGTGACCTGTCTATCGTAATGGCTGTAACATATGTGATATCGGAGACACTCAATATCTTTAAAATAATATTTAGGTTTTACTGTATATAAACAGTGTGTGTTTATATACATAATTTCAATGAATCTTACCTAATATCTAAGAGAATACAAAGGGATTATGCTGTATAACGCTGCGGGGAATATTTATAAACAGTGCGGGAGAGTTTATAAGGGCTTAAAATATATAAAAATAACCATACAAACATATGGTTTCTACTTCGCAGATTTTCACCTATCGCGGGGGGGTCTGGAACGCAACCCCCGCGATGGAGGAGGGATTACTGTATATGCTATAAGAGTAAAATGCATTTAGATTTAAATTTTAATTTAAGAAATGGTATATTCAGAAACAGTATATTTTTTAAAATGTGCCATCATTCCCATAAGAGAAAAATATTGACAAACTAAAGATTGAGAAAATATATAAATCTTTATATATAGAATCTTTCCTACATGCAACCATAAACATGGAAAGAAATACTTCAGAGTTATGTTCCTTAAACCCTGTAGCACATGTCAAGAAATGAAAAGTTTCCAATTCGTTGATTATTACAGGTGCTTTACTGCCTGTGCATTGTTAGGAAGATTACCTTTCTTCATGATGACACTAGTGCACAAGCCACTGCAGTGTTGGAAGCCTGTGATTGCCCTGGTAACCGATAAACTGTCTTCCACAGACGCTGCGATCATGCTTCGGGACGCTCTTCGGGGTGTTGTCCCTTTGGAGGGAGTCCCAAAACAGTTTAGAAACCTTACACTGCACATTTACATCTCCTTTCAGTTCCTTCTACCAGATTAAAGACATGTGGGAATCGTGCATTTCAAGCCACTGTCTTTGATATCAGCAGAATGTATTGAACTGTTTAATTGTCAGTTTAAGACACATCTGTTCAAACAGGCATTTGGGTAGCCTTGTTTTGTATTTTGTTTTTGATATCTCATTTTATTGTGTTTTATGTTGTGATATTCTGTGTTCTCTGTTTTTTAACACTTTCTTTAAATATTCTGTTTTATTCTATGTTTTATTGTTCAGCTCTTTGTGACTTTTGTCTGTGATCTTTTTATAAATAAATGTTTACTTGTTTTGAGTTTGTTGCTGGGCAATTGGCTGATCTGCATGCATAATCAACTGACAAGAATCAGTGTTATCACTTGGCAGTACTAGTAATACTGTAGATGTTTACTGGTAATACTAGTTATTCTGCAAATGCTTACTTTTTTAAATGCATGCCGAATGGCAATCTATTTTAAGCTTTGTGGCTTCAGGACATATTTTTACCTTTTTAAGTTCACTAATGACTCATATATGGCAGTTTAAGAATGTTTGAAATGACTGCATGTGGAAAAAAGAAATACAGTTAGAGATGGGGAAAAATCTTGTGCAGCACTGTTTGGTGGATGAAGGAGAGGGATGATTTCAGCACAATGCGGTAACTGAAACTGAAACAGCATTTTTTTTTTTTTTACTTGCGTGCATGCAAGACAGCAGTGGCCGAGTTGGCAACAATCTTACAGTAGAAAGTTCTGCACATGGCTGCTACAGCTGAGTGATGCCACGTTGGCCTTGCAAAGCATCATGGGGTGCATGGAAAAAATGTTTGCCAAAGCTGGCTGTACAGAAAATTTCCAAGAAAATGTTCAGTGAACAAATAAAAATATTACTGGAGTGTTGGCTAAATGTTAGGGTTTGCTAAATATTTGCAAACTGAACCTGAAATAAAGGCTGTCTTCCGCTCCTCACTCTTTTGAATCCTAATTAGATTATGAGCAAAATGTCTAGTGAAGGTTGTGGATTGTGTATTTGATTTAAGAGGAATGTAATTAATGAACGTGGATAGTTCATTTTAATGGCAGTCTTTTTCAATTTCCATTAGTTGATACACATATTTAAAGATCCATCCTTTTTCAAAGCAAAGATAAAGTTGGTAGTGACCTCTTCCAAACCACTTTAGGACACAATAATGCATGTAATCTCTCCTTAGATAATGATATCTCTGGTAAAAGCTCAATTGCATAGTCGTAATGTCTGTAATGAGGCCATTCCTGTTACCTAAATATGCAGATTAATGTATATAGTAACTTGCAAATTACTAAGAATCGGGTTTCAGTGTTGAAGAAATGGAGCAATCTTTAGTACAATGTCTAATGGCTTACAGTTTGTTCCTGTTTCACTAGTAGTGCATTCTTTCACAGAACCTATTTTGTTGTTTAATTGTCCCATAAAATTATATAAGAGGATTTATGACATATAGATTAGCCTTGTCAAACTCATTTGTTTTTTGGTAGGGTGAAACTTTCCTGGATACAACAAAGTAATGTCTAATTATTAAATTTGTTAGTGGTTATGTGATTCAATAGAACAGCCCTGAACTCTTGCTTATGATGTATATGTTCTGCATTGTCATTCTTCTATAAGCATTAATTCAGAAACTAAATGGATATATTAAGTGTGTCTAAAGAGGAAGAGTGCTGTCAGTGGCACACATAATAGCCTATGATTTAGTAATATTCTTTAAGGTAACTTGTATTAAGATCATAAATGTTTTTACAAGAAAAGACCATTCAGTCCAACCTACCATGTCAATCTCTATTTAACGAACAGGTTAAAAAATAAAATGAAGCTGAGATTTGAAGGTCCTCACAGTATTACTGTCTGCTAATACTGCTTGGCAAGTTAATACATTTACCCGTAACCAAGTTCCACCTGTGCATTTGTGCTCTTTTCTTAAGGACCTCATTTTGAAGTAACAGCTGGTGTATACTACTACAAAAACTTTTCTATCTGTGTATTTTACTTAAACTAAGGAGATTTGCTTTATTCATCTCTTATCCTTGTAGCTCTTACCTTGCAATCACATAATACATTTAGTAGACTGTCTCGAGTAATTCTCTAGTATCAATGAAATATGCATGCCATATTGCAGTTGATCTCCAATTGCAATGTAGAGCTTAAGCATATCTCCTTTTATTTGGCACTAGCAAAATACCCGCGCTTCGCAGCGGAGAAGTAGTGTGTTAAAGAAGCAATGAAAAAGAAAAGGAAACATTTTGAAAATAACGTAACATGATTGTCAATGTAATTGTTTTGTCACTTGTTTTATCTTGGTAGAGTAATATATGTATTGCTCTACTTTCCCCTATTGTATTATTAATATGCAGCCTTAGAATGCTTAATCTCACAGACGTACCACTGTTTATAAGATATTATTTTATATAACTTATCCCCACCTTCCTTTCTATATCTATAACCTCAGGCAATTAGATGTAGTAAAAAGACAAGCAGGAGTTAAATTACACATAAAATTATGTATTACTGATAATATTCATAAATAATAACAAAATGCAAAGTACATTTGAATATTGGCAACCATACAACCTGATAAAATGGTGATGTGTAATTCAGGTGGCACACAGACTTGTAGTTACTTAAAATGTCTCTAGTTAAGGCATCGTTGGTGCTCAGCTTTCAGCCACATGTCTGTTCAATATGGCTGCTGAGCTGTGCTCTTCATTGTGTTGTCTTCATCATCACAGGTTAGCAAGAGAGGTGCTTCTTCATCATATGTTGGTAAGAGAGATGCTTCTTTCAGATGTTAGTAAGAGAGAGAGAATGTGGTTGAGCAAGTACATTTATAGATGTTCTCTCCAATTCCTCCATCCAATCTAGACAGCCATATCTCAGACCAATGGGTGGAATAGATCATCTTATCTCCTGCCCCAAAACCATATGTTAAACATCCTGGCTTCCTTGCAGGCACATCCCCCCAAATCCTGTCATAAAATTACAAAGAGACAGTCGTAAAAGGGGGGGGGGGCAAACACGAATACCTCTCACCACTTGGTTTGCCTAAATTATAAATAAAGACATACAAAACATTTATCAAGTTATATGCAAAATCTCACATCACAACACTCCACCCCGATGAATGTTTTGTACAATGTCTTTATAAACAATGTCTTTAAATTGTTTGAAGAGTCTGATGCATAACTTGTGCATTGATTGGCAGTATTTGCTCTCCCAGTTTTAAAAGTTGTCCTTGACCATTTGTCCATTACATATCTTCTTTATTTCAAAGACAATCTGAAGAACTTGGAAGCACTCCTGATGACTTGTATCTGCTCTGGCTTGCTTCAACTGTTTCTTTAGCTTTCTGCAGTCTTCATATGTCATCAGATCTGGTGGTTCAAAATGAGACAAGTCCACACCTTCCACTAAACTAGCCCACTACAATTTAGTCTATTGTGTGAATTGTTAATCTGTGCTTGTTCTGTGTCGAACTGCTAATTAGACTCCTGTCCCAAACTATCTCTTTAAGCATATGCAGCTGTACAGTTAATATCAAAATTTGAAAGGTAACATACCACAGGTGCCAGTACAACCACTTCTGCCCAAGTGAGAGCACATGTGCCACTGCATAAACTGTTCACAAACCAACATCTGTGGCCCCTCTGCACACATTTGGGGTTGACTTAGTTGCCTCTTGTGCTTTCCTACCCATGGTGCAACTCTTGACTGCCATCAGCCTTTACCAGTATAGGCTGGCATCACCACCATGAGACATCAAAGCTATGCAACTCTCATCATTCCCACTGTAGGCCACCCCTAGAGTTGTTTGCTCACCATATGCGTACTCATTGTGCTAAACACCTCAGTTTAGAATTGGCCCACTGGTCCTGTGCCTGTACCACAGCCGACAATCTCAGCAGGGCTTCCGTATTTTCCCAGTTAGACTATACCTAAACATCGGAGCCCATATGACTTGCAAATGTATCAGCTGCACCTGCTTTCCTGAAAAGTTCACCAATTTGCTCAGTATACCTTATATTAATTATCCCACTTAATTAATTAATACCCAGAATGTATACTTTATGAGCACAAAATGAATCCCCTTATTTTGGCATTCCTAACTGGTTTGTTCAGTTTCCACCCCTTGGAATATAAATTTGCTGCAGTAATGAGTAAACCTTTCCTTTTAAACTATAGTGTGTTACTAGTCCTATTATTGAATGACTTGTGGACTTGTTACTCACTTAAACCCCAGTAACTGTCTTTTTCTTGCTGTCTCTTCAGTTCTTCTTCATGTCTTTGTCTTTGTCTTTGCTTGTTGTCTTTGTTGTCTTTTCCTCTTTCTTTTTTTCATTTCGCTATGTAGGCAGGTCTGCAAAATGGAAGGTGACAAAGCAGTTTCTGTCCATCTCATCTTCTTCTTATTGGTTAACCTGGTGCCAACATTCAAACTTTGCTTCAAGGCATTCATTGGAACAGTTTGGCCGATAGTGCCATGCCACTCCAATGTGCCAATGGTAACCCAATCTCCTGCATGGATTTTACTCTGCTAATTGCCTTCACTATTTATTACCTGCACCAACCTAAAGTCCATAAAACCTTACAATAGAAGGTGATCTATTGCAAAAGGCCAGAAAATGGAAACAGAAAGAACTATTTTCCCTTTCCTGTCTTCCTGTACTACATTGTTTTATTTTTTTTTTTCAATGCCCGTGTGTCCTTTTTTTATTGTATGGTAACTGCTACCTGAAAGTGTGGGCTAAAACCTCTCCAGAATCCAAGTTCTAAATCCAGCATCTCTCCTAAAACTGACCTGTGCTCTTTACTAAAGACCGGCTCATTTTTCTCCATTTTATTGCACGGAGATTCATAGGCTGTCTTTATAAACAACTGGTCAGTCAGGTTTTGAATTACTGAACCTAAGTGTGTGTGCTTTTTAATTACTGCTGGCCGCAGCACAGCTGTTAGGACCTTCACACCCCTGTGCATTCCTGACTTGTTGGCTGAGCTTCCTGCTGCACCATCCCCCATCCTTTGTTCTTTGGCTTGTCCTGATCCATTCAAACCAACTCCTAAACTGGTGCACTTTCTTTCGAACTCAGCCATTCTTGCACTAGCACATTCAGACCTTTCACACACAAGCATTTGAATCCCTTTCATTTCCATTGTTCTTTGTTTTAATTCCACACTTTCTTTACTCAGTATCCTTAAGCCATTATCCAGTTTATGTCCTCTAGTCAACAATTGCCATTCACACTCACCAGCTTCTCTGCCTTCTATCTGATTTCTTTGTCCTAAATCAGATTTCAGTGCAGCCCTGGTTATCTTTCCTAACAGTGCTGAAATATGTATGGGTGTAGCATGTTCTTTAAATACTGGACAGACCTCAGAATTACCAGGAGATTGTGGGGCAATGGAGAATAATGGAACGAAACACTCTTTATGTTTTCCCTTCCTTTCATCCCTCTCCTTTTCCTCACACTCACATTCCCACTCTTTATCTGAGCACTCATCTGTCTCATGTAAGTCACCCACCCATGTTTTAGGGTTCCAGTCCGATCTGGTTACTATTGCCCTAACTTTCACCATGGGCGGTTTACATTTCTTTTTTCCACTTCTTTCACTGCTTTCTACTTTAGCAGCGGGTGTTCTACATGCTAAGACTTCACAATTATCACACCAACTGTTACATCTTTCAAAACTCTCATTCAACATTACATAACTTTCACTTTCATTCACTTTGCTATTTTCTTCCTTATCATGATCTTCCTTAGTACCAATAATACAAGATAGTAAACCTCTTATAACAGCAGCTGTCTTCTTTAAACCTGATCTATGTTTTCTTGCTTTTAATCCTTCCAGCCCCCTTCCATTTTGTGGTACACTCAGCTCAGCTTCTGCTTTCTCTACCTGCACTACAGGTTTCCTAGCTTTAGCCTGCTTGCCTCTGCCACTCCACTGGAAGATGGCTGACTTTAATATAAATTTAGGCATTTCTGAGTCTACAATTTTACTCAAATACAATTTGCCAAATTTGTTATGGGTTGGCCTACTTTTGCCCCTGTAAGCAAACATACACATACATACACAAAGATCCTAAACGAATAAGTACCGTATGAATGATGAATGCATGTCCCATCACTCCCTAGCACTTTAACCACTTAAATGCCATATGAATGACGCATGCATCTTTCACCACTCCCTAGCACTTTAATTAGGGACTCACTACCACCAGCACTAACAAAAATGCGGGTGTCCTTGTGACACGCATGAAGTCTCTACACTTTGTTGGTTATATTCCATTCAGCAACCAAACAATGTTTTACTTCCACCGCATTTGTACACTGGGTGCCCTAAAATTCGCATACATAAACAAACACATACATCAACACAGTATTTGCAAACAGGGTGCAAAACATGGTTACCCCAAAATCCTGCCCGACTACGCCAATTGTTTTATCTTGGTAGAGTAATATATGTATTGCTCTACTTTCCCCT
>JANRMT010062815.1:469316-534762 GCA_026402145.1 Polypterus bichir lapradei
GGCCCTTGAGTTTGACACATATGGACTAAATAGAACTTGAAAAGATATATTTTTTCAAATGTGATCGCGCAATTCAGAGTTGATGCGCACTACAGTACATCGAGCCCGCGTGCTATTGTGGTTTTGTCTGCATGCCTCAATAAGTCACCCTCCCCTCGCTCTTACTTTTTTACCGTTCATCTAATGAATACACTGAGTATGGCTTTACCAAAACAATCATTGATGGCGAATAAAGTATCCATTATTTGAGTATGTAGATCGGGATATATATACATATATATATACCCGCGTATCGCAGCGGAGAAGTAGTGTGTTAAAAAAGCTATGAAAAAGAAAAGGGAACATTTTAAAAATAACGTAACATGACTGTCAATATACAGTATTTGTTTTGTGAGTGTTACTGAGTGTTGCTGTCATCAAGGATTTGATTATCATTATTTCTTTCAATCAGGTTCGTATTTGTACGATGTGTTGTGTTCATGTAACATTCCGTGTTTGTCAATCGTTGTAAAGATGACAGGTTTCATTCATCGATTCGTTTCTTACTGCATCAATAAACAGCTCGTCTTCTTCTTTATCTAAGACCTGACACACTGCATGCACGGGTTTTTTTTTTTTTTTACACTGTCTTCCTTTAGCGGGACATTGACTTTTTCCACCGTGTGCTTTGTTTCCGCAGTAGCTGCATTTATGAATATGCTTGTATGTATCAGACGCTTCATATTTTTTGCTGCCTTTTCAATTGAGTAATTCGGTTTTTGTTCAGCGCTCTTTGGAACTGTTGCTTTTTGTCTGTGCACTGCGTCAGTTCACGTGAGCCGCTCGGTGTACATGCATCGAAGTTTCCCAGCTGTGCTGGTGCCATGTCGTGCTATGTCCATGGCTGTATCTAATGTTACCAAAGACCTGGCACTTAAAACTTTCTCTCGTAGTTTCGCTGAGTTTGTGCCAAACACCACCCTGACCATCTCATCTTCCTCTGCATAAGCACAGTCATTCACCCGTGAATATTTAGTGGGAGTTTGCTATTGGATTGCCGCTGACGGACGGCCTTATATGGGCAGGCACTAAATTACAAACGCCAGCGGCAGCCTGTCTATGAACTTAATTTAAAGTTTAGGTTTACATCGTGCTTTGTTTCTGAAGTAGCAGAACTCATGAATATGGTTGTATATGTCACTCGCTTGCTTCTTATTGTTTCGCTGCCTTCTCAATTATATAATGCATGTTTTCTTCAGCGCTTTTTGGAGGTCTTCCTGGTTTTCTATGTACTGCGTGATTACGTGGGAGGCGTGATGATGTCACACGAAACTCCGCCCCCACGGCGTTCAAGCTCATCTCCATTACAGTAAATGGAGAAAAACAGCTTCCAGTTATGACCATTACGCGTAGAATTTCGAAATGAAACCTGCCCAACTTTTGTAAGGAAGCTGTAAGGAATGAGCTTGCCAAATTTCAGCCTTCCACCCACACGGGAAGTTGGAGAATTAGTGATGAGTCAGTCAGTGAGTGAGTGAGTGAATGAGTGAGTGAGTCAGTGAGGGCTTTGCCTTTTATTAGTATAGATGATGTGCTATGTAACTTATTTTTTTGGGATTTTATTGATTTTAATAATAACATTCCATAAAAATAAGTTTTACAAGACTTGGTTCAAAACAAATCATCCCCCACCCATGAGAAAGAGAGCTAGGCCAGCAGAGTAAAACTTTAAGCTAATAAAAATAAGTAAATAGATAAACTAACAAAGAATTTAAAATAAATAAAAAGAAAATATATATAAAAATTAATTAAAATGCTTATTCTAAAATGTTATTGATTAGTTCCTGCCAGGTTTTGAAAAAGTTTTGTACAGAAACTCTATTTGAAAAAAGTTTAGAGATCCTCTAAGTGAGTATATAACATCAGTTATCCACTGACTTAAAATAGCAGAGTTAGGATTCTTCCAGTCGAGCAAGATATGTCTATGTGCCAATATTGAAGTAAAGGCGATCACAGTTTGTTTGTCCTTCTCCACTTTAAGCCCATCTGGAAGAACACCAAACACAGCTGATAATGGGTTAGGAGGGATTGTGACACCAAGGCTGTCTGAAAGGCATTTAAATATTTTGGTCCAGAATGATGTTAATTTTGTGCAGGCCCAAAACATGTGACCCAGCAAGGCTAGAGCTTTATGGCAGTGTTTGCAGGTTGGATTTTGCCTTGGAAACATATTGGACAATTTCAAACGAGACAGATGCACTCGATATATATTTTTAAGTTGAATAATTGTGTGCTTTGCGCATATGGAGCTTGAGTGAATTCTGTGCCATACAGTTAATGTTTCCTACAAATAGAAAATTGAAGGCAAGGGATGGGTGTTTCATCTGCTAAGAAATACATATAAATAATGAACATTCATAACCATTTCCCACACCACACATAATGCTTTTTAAAATTTCAATACCAGATGTCTGTCTGGTTGCTAAGCAAATTATCTTTGCACTCCTTTATAAAGTCGAAGAAGCATATATTTGCAGAGTTGTATCCATAGTATGGAACTACGATGTGGATAGAAGAAGTAAATGGCAATTTCAGAGAGCTATGTACATATGCAGAACTGAAAAAAAGAATTCAATAATTAATTAGCTAGGTATGTTGAACCGAGTGTCTGAATTTAAGTGTAAAATTTATTCTATTAAGAATGTGGATACCTTTTACACTAATTCTAAACCACAATATCCCCAACCTTAATCTCTGCTAAAATTGTATTGATGATTCTGTCCCAAAACTGCACTGAGCTCAAGGAGACTTTCACAATAAGCCCTGACCACACTAACCTTTAACCTTAAATTCCATCCCTAACTACAGTCTCAAAACTGTTCTGATGTTGTGTACCACACTAATTCCTAACCTTATTTTCCCTCCTAAAATTTTTCTGACTTTAGTTCCTAAAAATGAACTATTATTATACAATTGGCCTTCACGCTAACCAGTGAACAAGCAGTTAAGTGACACTTGCACTGGTGCTGCTCCTCATGTTTTGATTTATTCAGAGAAACATAGTTTGTTGGTTAGTGCCCAGGCAGGGACTGTTAAAAATGAAAGCCGTGCATCTTAAAATATTTTACAAAGAAAAGGACATTCCAACATTGAAGAGTATCGCAGAAACAAAAGTATAGTTTTATTTAATTCATTAATTAGAATATACTGAGAAGGCTATTTTTATGCAATTAATTTATTAGAACGTTGAGTTCAGTGACCCAGAGTTACCCCAGCTGGTATCTCCCACAGATGTATGATTCCTGGAAGCAGAATTTGTGCATATAGGACTTGTGCTGCATGGTATATGTTGCTTTTCAGCACTATAAATACTGTACATTTCCTGTGAAATTTGTAGATGATATCATATAGGAAAACTATTTTTCAGCACCATAAATACTGTATACTGCCAGTGAAGTCTGTAAACATTAAATCATTTTGATAAAAATGAGAAAAACACAGGCTAACCTTAAATACATGTCAATATATTCATTCACACTGTCAATCATATGCCACTTCAAATATACTTGATACAAAGCTTTTTTTATGGAGTATTTGTGATGTTTGTTTAGCTTTTTTATGTTATTATTCCTTCATAAAAGATCAAGTCACATTTTAAAATGAGAATAAAGAAAATAATAAAATAATTCTAAACCGCTCCCTATGTAAGCACTGTACATAACTTATTACAATAAATATTATTAAGTCAAATTAACATTTCACATAACTTATTTAAGATCTCTGATATGTAACTATACAATTCATTTAAGATTCAGGTCCTAATTTCAGTTAAATCTTTCAACATTTCAGTTGTGAATGACAATAGTTACTAATTAATATATCAAGGTGTAAATCCTCATCACTGCACAAAAGCAGATGACATCTGTTAATGTTGCAAGAAAAGATAAACCACATTACACTAACAAATGATAAAGTGTATCAAATTATTAAAAATATATTTACTAGATCCCAAATCTATTCACACCTAATTCTTCACAGCTGCACAAATTCTAATTTGGGTGACAAGACATCATTCTTAAGAGTACATCCAAAGAAGTTCTATTAGTCAGTAAAAAATAACCATACTTAACTGAAGTGTACCAGCACCTGCTGTTAGAGATGTACCTATCAGTGGAGTTTGGTTGGAACTCTAATCAACATGACTAGTGTTGGAGGTAATGTGTTAAAAATAACCAGGGTTACGTAGTCATGTTACTTTTAACATATGAGTAACGTAACACAATGCTTATTATATTGAAGTAAAAATAACTTTACTTCTAAAGCTTATTCCCAACACTCGGAAAAAAAAAAAAATACTGTGTTATTTTGCAAAAGTATTATGCTTATTCTGTAACATATTGTGCACACATGTTCTTTGGCCATCTGGTGACAGCTAGCAAAGAGGATACACATTTGTAGCATGCAAGCAAGTAAAAAAGAACTGAACAAAAGTTTCAGGTATACATTTAATCCTGCCTGTGCTGAGGGGTCAGAGGAAGCCAGTGATTGTCACATCACCACTGGATCCAATGTAAGAAGCAAACAGGGTGGATGGTACACCAGTTTTTTGCAGGGCTCAGTCACACAACCAAGTATAAAAGAGTATGCTGCATGCAGTTCATTAACAGAAAGCTATTAATAAAGTGTCAGTTTAGTTTTCACCCAACCATTTGCTGTACCGTGTCGGTATGTATGCAAATATGCAAATGTTCTGGGGCATGGGAAAAACAGGGTGGATTTTTTTTTTACTTCACGGCACATGAAGAACAAAATGTATTTATAAAGTAAAAGAAATTCTGCAAATTTAGCTGTGTTTCTAGTCAGTTTTATTAAGGTTCACCTATGTGCATAAGATTTAATAACATTGAAATGTGCAGTATTTTATACAAAATAAAAAAAAGTAATGCACTGTAATTCATTATATTTTATAATAACTATATAACTTTTAGTTACTGTTTTTTGTAAGTAATAAGTAATTAAATTATTTATAAAAGTAAAATTTCCAAACACTTCAATAAAATTTCAAAACACAGTCCAGCTAATGAAGTTCTTCATTGGCATTTGTGTTAAAGGTATGAAACTGATGAAGATTTACTCACCTAGTAGTTACAACTGAAGGAGCAGTAGATAACCAATTTTCAATTACCATTTCTATCAGCACATCTTCTATCAAAATAACACTGTTTTTGACCTACATTAGCAATAATTTAAAAATTGTATGTGCTTGGATTCAAAAGGATGTAACACACTTTATTTTAAATGAAGAAAATAACATAACATACAATCAAGTCAAACTTATACAACAAATGATTTCATAGTGAGCATACAAACACAACAAAGCTAAAACTAGAAAAACAAAAATTAAAAGAAAAATATCAGAAAGTTAAGTGTGAAATACTATAGAATATTGGTTACCCACAAACTTAATAAAGTTAGGTTTGGATTCTTCCAGTTAAGCAGAATTAGTCCACATGCTGTTAGTGCAGTATAGGCAATTACAATCAATTTATCCTTCTCCACTTTAAGCTCATCTGAAAGCACAACAAACGCAGCTGTTAAAGGGTTACAAGTGATTATGACACCAATGCTGTCTGATAAGCATTCAAAGTTAATGTTGACTTATGTTTATTTTTTATTGTGTCTTTTATTTTTCTATTCATTTTGTAAAGCACTTTGAGCTACATTTTTTTGTATGAAAATGTGCTATATAAATAAATGTTGATTGATTGATTGTGTCAATTTCCAGGTTTTTATAGCTTGTATAATTGCCCCCAGCAATAAAATTGAAAGTTAGGTAGTGCCATGCCACCTTTTGCATTTTAGTCTTTGTAGAGTTGCCTTTTGAATGCGTGGATGTCTCAAGTTCCAGATAAATGAGGTTATAATTGAGTCTAATTCCTTAAAGAATGTTCTGTTAATGTTTATAGGGATGTTATAAGAATGATGTTAATTTTGACAGCATTGATTCTCCCTGCTAATGTGAGATGGTGAGGAAAATTATCTGTTCACGTCATGTTTAATTTTTTTTCATTAAATTATAACCTCATTTATCTGGAATAGTGTAACTACTTTAGTTGAAAATTATGTATAAAATTTCACTAGGTAGCCATCAGGCCATGCAGTTTTCCCAATTTCAAGTGAGGTTATAGCATCCAGTAGTTCTTAGTTTGTCAGAGGTTTGTCAAGTGCCACTGCACTAAGAGTATCAACTTGTAGTATTTAGTAATATGGTAAATCCTGTTCAATTCTCTGTCTCTTGAGTGATTAAGGGTGTTGTATCAACCTTTCTGTTTATCTTTAATGCTGTGTCTTGTCTCGTTATACACTGTCACCATTTTTGGTACCTCAATCCAGCTAGACTACATATGATCTATTAGTAGTTTGTTCATCACTATTCCAGGAATCTACTGTATGTGTTTTGATGTCTTAGTCTGGGCTCTAACTCTTTTTCCTTCCTTTAGCTTACTGAGATCTCTCATTCCTCTGTTGTAATAATGAGCTTGTCTAGATTGATTATCTTTCACTACTGGTTCTGTGTTCATCACTGCTGTTTGTAGTAGACTCCTGCGTATTGGTAGCAATGTTTTGGCCCTTCTGCTCTTGAGGTTCTATGCTGGACTGGTAATAAACCCTTGTGAAGGAATGTTTCTGTGTTCTAAGATAGCAAGATAGGGATCTGATCTATCTTGCTTTGGTTTTGCCATCGGATGTTTTGCAATTTTGACAGCAGATTCTGCTTTGTCATTATTTTGTGGATAAACAGGAGATGATGTCTCATGCTCAAAGTTTCCAATCCTTGCTAACTGCTTGTATTCTTGGGAGGAGTACTGTCATCCATTATCAGAGAGTACAATATCTGGGGTGCTGTGACATGCAAAACGACTAACTTATGAACAACAGTAATTGAACTAGTATCTGGAAGATAGTCAGTCAGTTTCCAGAAGTTTGAGAAATAGTCAACAGTAATCAGATAGACCCTGTTATTGAATTTATTTGTTACTAGCAAAATACCCGCGCTTCGCAGCGGCGAAGTACTGTCTTAAAATTTTTATTAAGAAGAAAATGAAACCTTTTTAAACTGAGGGAAAATATACCAATAATTATTTAAGGATCTCTTTGTATACCACATTGTCATTTCGGCCCTCCGGTTGTAATATGACCAAGTTCTGCGCTGAGCTTACTCTTGAGCATGCAACGTATAGTTGGCCATGTGAAAAGTAATCTTGTTTCAGATCTCACAGCTTGAATTGCTGCTGTCATAATTGTTGTAAGCATACAACCGGTTTCATTGATAACTTCACATCCAGCTTTTGAGAGTTTAAACATTCATAAACGTCAAAGTGTCCACTACTGAAATCGTCCCCTGTGAATCTAGGATGTTTAAGAGACATTGGCGGTTGTCCAAGGGTGTAAAATATTTGGCTATTTCGGTACACTTGAAAGCGACAACAGAACAATTCAGCGGCAGCCATCAACTCACATCAGAACCATAGGTGAAAGGCTTAAGCATTTCATTCTTATAGTGCTCCTGTGTAGTATAATTATCTCCTGTACCGTCATCAGTCCACACCTTGAACCTGTCCCAGTCATTCAATACATAAGACACAATGTTCCTCCGGATATCAAGAGTGAGCCCGATATGGCCGTGCAATATGTAACAAAGAGAATGGAAAAGGCAGGTGCCATCTCCGGGCATCGAAACCACTCAGTAAGTGACAGTTCTTTGATCGATGGTGATTACCTCGATAGACATGTTAATAGGGGTATGGTTGGAACGATAAAGGAAATGGGTACCTGAACAATGTAAAGGAAGTCTAAAATACCTACACAATAACTATAATCTTAATAAACGAACAATAAAACAGCGGAGAAGCCGTGGATTAAATAAAAAGGCTGTAGTTATCAGCAGGGAGACGTGAATCCTGTGGCGAAGCAAGGAAGGGAATGTAGAGACCGGAGCGACGGATGGCCTTATATAGGCAAGCAGCCAACAACATGAGAGGTTATTTCAGTCAAAGTTGCTCTTCTATCAGCTTGAATCAGTTGGCCCATTCTCCTCTGACCTCTAGCATCAACAAGGCATTTTTGCCCACAGGACTGCCGCATACTGGATGTTTTTCCCTTTTCACACCATTCTTTGTAAACCCTAGAAATGGTTGTGCGTGAAAATCCCAGTAGCTGAGCAGATTGTGAAATACTCAGACCGGCCCGTCTGGCACCAACAACCATGCCACACTCAAAATTGCTTAAATCACCTTTCTTTCCCATTCTGACATTCAGTTTGGAGTTCAGGAGATTGTCTTGACCAGGACCACACCCCTAAATGCATTGAAGCAACTGCCATGTGATTGGTTGATTAGATAATTGCATTAATGAGAAATTGAACAGGTGTTCCTAATAATCCTTTAGGTGAGTGTATATATAAAATATATATATATATATATATATATATATATATATATAAAATATATATACACTGAGTATCAGAGGTGGGTAGTAACAAGTTACATTTACTCGGTTACATTTACTTGAGTAACTTTTTAAAAAAAATTGTACTTCTAAGAGTAGTTTTACTGCAACATACTTTTTACTTTTACTTGAGTACATTTGTGAAGAAGAAACGCTACTCTTACTCCGCTACATTGGGCAACACTCAAATCGTTACTTTTTTTCATTATATAAAATCTGCCAGACAATTTTCAATCTGCTCTGTGTAGCGTATGCTGTCAAGTTGCGCACATGCCTTCCATAGTGTCTCCAGCTCTGACGCGAGATTTTGAATGTTCCCCAAATCAAGGTGCTGCAGCTTTGAGGAGAGATGTTGCATTTTTGGTTTGAAAGCATTAACTGAGCTAATCATATTGACCATGGTTTTCTCTTTTCCTTGCAGCTGTAAATTAAGCTCATTCAACGTTGGTCAGATCGGAAAAAAAATGTCAAATGTAGCAGCCATTAATCGTTAAGTTGCTTGTATTCTGCATGTTTAATGACAAGGAGAAACTCCTTTTTCTCCTGCCAGGGGTCTTGAAATCTCAGCAGGAATTTCTCCCTAGCCATCTGCCTCAACGAAGGCATTTTTATCATCTCTCCATCTTGGAAGGACTTCTTCTTATGCTTAATGATCGAGTGACTCACTCGGAGCAATGCTTCAGGTTTTAGTTCCCTCTCCTTTCTCTTTCTCGGATCACTTTTCGGAAGGAAGTCAGTTTCATAGTTTTCATGAACAGTTCGAAAGTGCCTTTCCACATTTTCCTTCTTTGGAATAGCAATGATAGATTGACAGATCAGACAAATGCACTTCGATTGTGACATTGTGAGAGGAAAAAATCCTCTTCCAATTCCACATCCGGCCCATAACCAACATTTTTTTTTTTAAATCTCTTCTTTAGTCGATATAAATTGGAAGGCTAACTAGATCACTTAGATAGCCATAGTTTTTCAGTAGCTTGCGTGTTTGGTCGTGCGTGCGGGATGACCAGTGTCTTAGAAGAAAAGAGATCTCAGACTGGCCGCCCTGTATGTCAATCAAGTGGCAAATGCCATAGGGAGGATATATGATAGACTAACGTTTTAAAAAAATTATTTTTGAATGCAACGCGATCTACCTGCACTACCTTTCCGATTGACGTATTGGGCACCCCTGCTTTACAGGCTTTTGTGGAGTCACTGGAATTGCTACACAGTGATAATGTATTTTGTGTATTTACAAACAAAGTGAATTGTTCATATGGCTGGGTTAGAAGTAGGACAATATGCTTAAGCTTATAAACTATTTATTACTGTGCCTGTACACCCACAGGGCAGCCTGGGTATTTTAGTCCCAGGAGACAGCCTTGTGGGGTCTGCTAGGGGGAGCTGCAGGGATTGGGATTCCTTACTCAATGGGATTTCAGCCTCACCTGGAAGTGCTAAAGAACCACAGCTTCATATCACCAGAATCACTCCCAAGGTAGGATAAAAGGAGCAGCCTCACTCTGGGAGCCAGAGTCAATTGAACCAGCTTGGAGCTATAGAAATAAATTAGCGTCTTCACCAGAGATGCTAATTATTCTCCTTTCAGCAAAGCTCGCCACACGGAACAAACCTAAATTCCTCTACCATGCAGCACGTTCACTATTTATGCAGTACACCTGTTTTGACTTACAGGAAATATATGCCAGAAGTATAATAGCATAAAAAAAAAAAAAAAAAAAACTTTTGGCTTGACCAATAAAAATATTTCTATTGGGTAGGTTAAACATTTAACTTCACTCAGATTTAGCCAGACCCCATTCTTAATAATAAAAGTGTAAAAAAAAAAAAAAAATTGGCTTTTGGCTCCACTGATGAAAATATGCTTATTGGGTTGGGCTAAATGGTTTAGACACACTCTGTTCCGAATGCTGCAGTGAGGTCCTTCTCCAAATATTTTCAAGCAGCATATACAGTAAATCAAAAGGTGCAATGCATTTTATTATTACATAAATTACAAAATTAATTCCAATAGGTGTTGTATCTGAAATGTTACCGCCAAATATACCCAACTGAGCATAACTGCTAGAAGGACAAAAATTGGCTTATTCTGTAATAATAATGAATAATTTTATTTATTAGATAGATAGATTATTACACAATTTCGTTAACCTAAATCGCTACAAGGAATAATTAAAAAAGGAAAATGCTAAATATAAACTAAGTAGTAAATGACAATATGAAACACAATATACAATAAAATATTCAAACAAAGCAGGATAATAAAACATAATAATACAACTTAAAATTATGCAAATATAATACAAGTAAAAGAAAAGCAAAAAGGAAGTGAAAAGGAATAAGAAACACAAGTCCGTTGGACTTCACAAACAGTAGAGGACCTTGTCTGTCAGATGTCTTCTGTTTTACATACCAAAATAGAATGAAAGAAAAGACCAAAAGGGCAGAGATTGTTTCTGAACACGCCATAGTTGTTAACCCTTGATACAGTAAGGGCTCTTTCAGGCAGCACAATACTGGCTGTCACAAAAAGGGGCAAGCACGACTGTGCTTGAAGAGTGGCACTGAGTTGGTAAATGTTACATGACCAGTAATTGATTTTCAGTCATTTAAATTGTCATGGGCTGCCGACACAATTCACAAATCTGACATGCCTTATGAAAAGAAGTTGTTTAATGTGAGAAATAAGTAGATTATGAATATGGAGCAGAACTGAAAAAGAGGTACACTGATTTTTCAGATGTTAATTTGTGCTACAAACTAAAGGAGTTATATGAAGTAATTAGGAGTACACTGGAGGCTGATAGAAAGGAGGAAATAGGAGATGATGTGGATGTAAAGGGAAAGATACAGCAGATCTGGAAAATATATTGAAGGACTTGAATCTGCTTGGAAGTGTGGGTGAGACTGTTAGTTAGACATAGACTGTATTGACACAATTTGTCATGGAAAAATAACTGTCTGAGAGCAGTGGACAAATGGGAGCAACTGAACATGAATTTCGGAAGTGTAGCTGGGCAGGAGGAGTGTGGCTCATTTGGAGGGATTACTTGGTATAAGTCTTATTTTATTTGTCATATGGCTTGATTTTGAGAGGGAGGGAATTAAAGGAAATGAAAGCTGCTCAAGAGAATCTTTTTTGATCTGGATGCTGATTAGTATAACAAACGGGATATTATGGGATGGCAGGAATATCCTAATAAATAAAAATGTGACCAGAGAGGAGAAGTGGGTGCAAATGTGTTTAGAAAAGAAGGTGGAAGGGAAAGTCGAGAGAAATGTGGAGAACGTCACGTCGGCTGTTCAAAAATAATAAATGTATATTTTTAAATTGTAGGTGGAATATTTTACAGATTCAAGTTTAAAGTGCATGTTGCTGCTGCAGCTTTATTTAATTGTTTCATCTTAACATTACTCATGCTATGCCCATTAAACAGTTGGATGTATTCATTATACATGACGCATGTTTACAGCAGGAAAGGCAAAGAAAGGACATTGTGACTTATTACTACAGTATTTTAATAAACTGTCAGCTTCACTTATATTGCATTGACTTTTTAACATGGCATGGAGTTAGTAGACACATATGCTGTGTCCAGACTACACTTGCATATGTGCAAACACACAGGGTCAATTTGGAATCACTAATTAACCTAACATATGTGTCTCTGAGGATGTGGATGAAAAATCAGAGGATCAACAGGAAATCCATGCAGACACTGGGAGACTGGACAAACTCCATACAAATAATTACTGCATGAAGGATACGTATGCAAACTCCACTGAAGATCATTTATGTTAAGATGTATTTTAATGTAAATTAAAATTTGCTTCTAATGTTTTGGATGTAATTGTCCTGCATTGTATTAAATGTAGTTTTAAACAGAACCCACAACATGTGTGTACCTATTTACATTCATTGGTCCAACCATGGTGATGTCAATGCAAAGTGCATTGTTCTACCATGCTTATATTCTACAATGCTATTAATTAAACTTAAGTATTTAAATTCTAATTGCCAAAAAAATTCAGTGAATCTTGTACTATGGTTTTGGTCATAGAAAAATATTTTATTTAACTTTGAACCATGCAAAAGAGAACAACTAGATATAGCTATAATAAAGTATTTGTGAGAGATGTTTTTGTTTACCATGGAACAATTCTGAAACAGATATAAAAGGGAAGTATGTATAGTTTCAACTATCTTAACTATTTGTTATGTCTGTTATCTAACACAGTTAATCAAGTGCAGGGGCTAATGCCAGTCCTTACAACTTGCATGGCACCAGTCTATCACAGGGTACACTCAGTTTAACTAGGCCAGTTTAGAGTCACCAAATAGCCTAACAGATATGGCTTTGGAATGGAGGAGAAAGACCCATGTGGACATAGCAAGAATTTGCAGACTCTACACAGGGAATACCTGGGCTGTTATTTAAACCAAAGATGCTGGTGATGTGAGGCTACAATGTTAACCATTGTACCACCATTTTGCATATTTAAATGAACTATGAGAGTAGAATTACTGCTGTTGGAGAAACAATGCTTCATTCTACGTGAACAGTTCATAATGAGATAGAAACGTGACATTACATTTTAAGATTTTCTTCACATGGTTTTAAAAGATCATTGTCATACAGTATTGAATTTAAGCAAATATTAGTTTATTATTTAAGAAAAATTTTTGAGAAACATAATTTGTGTTATTGTGTAATATGTTAGTTGTATTTTCACATGTATATAGTTGTTAATTGTTTCATTATTCATTACCAATTCTCTTCCATAGAAATAAGATAATGCCAAACGTATGAAAATTAGTAATAGACATACAAACACAAAATAAAATTCCTTCATACAGTGTCTCCAGAGGACTGAGAAACACGAAAATACCATTGTTTCTATTCTCTGTTTTATTCTGAATATTTTTATTACATACTGTAATGAAACCATCTTTTTTATTCATTTAACTGGGTTTTTGAATTACTATTTATCACATTTTGTTTATTGTTTACTTTTATTCCCTTATTAATCACTACTAATTTACAGATTTCAGTGTTGACTGGTGGGCCCTGGGGGTTTTGATGTTTGAGATGATGGCTGGAAGATCACCATTTGACATCATAACAGACAATCCCGACATGAACACAGAAGAATATCTCTTTCAAGGTTAGTTGTAAGCTGTGTGTTTGTTAACAATCTCGCCACAGCAAACCTTCTGGAATAAAGTTTCTGCTTTTTTGCTTTTGATTGGTTATTTGTCATGCTTAAACACAAATTTAACGGGTTCTCACCTGACTTAACTGTGACAATGTCATTTTTTCCCCGTTTACTGTGCAGGGACTCCATTAAGTAGCTATTATAATAAATTAAATATTTGTCATATGACAAAGTGCCACAGAGAATTAGTAAAACATTTTCTTTTTATTATATTCTGTTGTATCATGTTTTATAGGATTGTGACTAATTGCTTTATTTTCTTTTATACGTGTGTTAGCGTTTCTAGCAAGATGTGTTTTAATATCCAGCAGTTGGCCAATGACACTTGTTTTTCCAGATATTTTGTAACCATGTTACCTGAACTATTCTATAAGATTTTAGTAATAATTTACAGCTCTGATGCTGATCTTTCTGGTAATAAAGTAAGTCATTACAATAGCAATTGACAAGAAGAATTCATAATTAATTGCAGAATATCAGTATTTGTGGGTTTCACTAGAGTGCCTCTTTCTCTTTCACGATTTGGCTCAAAATCTAATTAGCACATCGTCATCTTATAACAGGCTTAAGTTTCATGTTTGGAATTTTCTGTTGAGCAGTTTTAGCTCCAGACTATCCTCAAGAAACCGTAACACACATACCCATAATCGAGATATTGATGTTTTCGGTATCAGGGGACCCTAAAACGTTGAGATTCATTAAAGACTGGAGATCGAAATTTTTGACAGATCTAAAGCTTTTGCTGCTCCCCATATGGTGAGGGAGGATGCAAAGCAAAATGTAGTATAATTTCTGGATAGGCTCCACCCCCACAATTCTGAATCGGATTAAGCGGCTTTAAGAATATTATTTTTTGTGTGTTCCTCTTTTTTTTTAAAGGACATTTAATTGCTTAGCTTTTTTTTTTTTTTTTAGCTTTTTTCCTTCCCCCAGATCTGCTCTTTAGTGTTATGTACTCGAGAGTCCAACATAATTCCAAAAATGCCCACTACAGGGGAAAACTCCACCAAAAACCCCAACTAGTAATACAGTGAGGCACATAAAATCTTTATAAATAAAAATATTTGTTACAAGAATGGTCTGAACAAAAAGCAAGCTCAGTGGAGCAGAAAAAGGCAAAAAGGGTTGCCTGAAGCATAAAGCAATCCAAGCAAACAAAGTCCCAATACAGAATCCAGAAAAAATAGTTAATAGTCACAATATTATGGGCAGTTCCTTGTGGTGATGGGTAGGTGGTCCCACCGTTTGGGGAACCACCCACAAAACATAAAGAACATAACACATTAATTGGTAATACAGCAAATAATAAAAAAGTAACTAACATACATCAACAATGAATAAAAAAAGAGAAAAGTTTGAACACCTCCTGGGGAGGAATCCTGGCAGTAATGTAAAACTTAGGATTCTAAAGATTTTCTGTAGATTTTAATTAGTTCAAAGATATGGACTTTTTAAAGCGATAACAGCATTGATATGTGGGCAGCAATAATGGCTAATTGCCAATGCTTATTGCACCAGTATAATCAATGTATTTATGTATTAGTTTTCCCTCAAAAAAATGAATTAAAAGAAAAATATTAAAAGCATGATGTTTCTACACAGAATGTTTTCATTTATTATTTGTGATGTTTCTACACAGAATGTTTTCATTTATTATTTAAACAGGTAAAATAACAGTTATAAATGACACCCATTCCAAAAACTGCAGTGGTCTTTAGAAAAACATTTTAGAAATACTGAAAATTGACATGCACTTTATTGAACCATATCAATGTAGCTGCTTAACCCATTCCTTACTTCTCAGTCTTCTACTTTCTGAAAGGAGGAGATACACTTTGTTTACACATACTGTACTGTTATACAATTCAAAGTCTCCATATATTTTTAGTTTACCAGTGTTAGGTTGTAGTGGAGGAAACGGAGCATTAGAAAGATTTTAGATATCTACTGAATATGTACAAACTACTGGAAAAACAGAAGTGACAACTTATTTTTTTTTAATTTTTAAAACTGCCTACATCATTAGCTGGTGAAATATGTAAGTTTTTAAAATTAAAAATAGTAAAAGCAGTTTTCAAATAGTACTATTTGTGTTTATATAGCAGAAAAACAATTGTTATTCATAAAAAAATATAACCACGCAATTGCTAAGATAGAAAGAAAATGCAAAATCATCTCTTGAATTCAATTGGAATCATAATTCCAATTTAGAATAACTTAATTAGAATGAGGAGCAGGTAAATATAAATAAAATACACATTGACAAGCCTGCTTAATCCAACTCAGAATCACAGCAGGCTGCGGCAGGAATATCATGAAATTAATGTACAGTAAACCCTCGTTTATCGCGGTAAATCCGTTCCAGACTCTACCGCGATAAATTAATTTCCTCGAAGTAGGAGTCTTTATTTATAAATCTAATATTTTCGCAGTTAGAGCATAGAAAACCTGTTTACCTTCTAAATACATTTTTTAACATTATTAGAGCCCTCTAGACATGAAATAACACCCTTTAGTCAAAAGTTTAAACTGTGCTCCATGACAAGACAGAGGTGGCAGTTCTTTCTCACAGTTAAAAGAATGCAAACATATCTTCCTCTTCAAAGGAGTGGTGTCAGGAGCAGAGAATGTCAGAGAGAGAGAGAGAAAAGTAAACAATCAAAAATCAATAGGGCTGTTGGGCTTTTAAGTGGAGCAAAGCGGCCGCAAGGAAGAGATCAATGTGAAGGTAGTCTTTCAGCATTTTTTTAGAGGAGCTTCGGTACCTTCTAAGCAAACAGCCTCTGTGCAAACAGCCCCTCTGCTCACACCCCCTCCGTCAGAAGCAGAGAATGTCAGAGAGAGTGAGAGAGACAGAGAAAAGCAAACAATTAAAAATCAATACGTGCTGTTAGAGCTTTTAAGTGTGCGAAGCACCGCGAGGGAAGCATATCGTATATCATTGAGGAGTTTTATTTAATACGCAATGCGTGCTCTGATTGGATAGCTTCTCAGCCATCCGCCAATAGCATCCCTTATATGAAATCAACTGGGCAAAAAAACTGACGAAGCATGTACCATAAATTAAAAGACCCATTGTCCGCAGAAATCTGCGAACCAGCGAAAAATCCGTGATATATATTTAGATATGCTTACATTTAAAATCCGCGATGGAGTGAAGCCGCGAAAGTCAACAACAACATTTATTTATATAGCACATTTTCATACAAAAAAATGTAGCTCAAAGTATTTTACATAATGAAGAATAGAAAAATAAAAGACACAGTAAGAAAATAAAATAAGTCAACATTAATTAACATAGAATAAGAGTAGGGCCCGATGGACAGAAAAAACAAAAAAAAAACTCCAGACGGCCGGAGAAAAAAAATAAAATCTGCAGGGATTCCAGACCATGAGACCGTCCAGTCCCCTCTGGGCAATCTACCTAACATAAATGAGCCAGTCCTCTTTGTATTTAGGGTTCTCACGGAGGGACTTGATGATGATGGTCACGTGGACTTCTGGCTTTTAGTCCATCAATGTTGAAGGATCATGATGCTTTGAGTAGGTGGTGGTGGCGCAGGCCGCCACCACAAAGAAACCGGAAAAAGAAAGTCGAAGCACGATATAGCGAGGGATCACTGTATTCTGTGTGGTGATCGCAGCTTGTGCCTCCTCTTAGTGCAGAGGAAATCAGTTTAAGAAGCACATAGTGATTAATATGGCACGGGGAACGCTTAACACAAGGCATTTCATGCGCTACATAATTTATGACGGGGTTTGGGAAGATCTACTAAATTACATATTCATTTTAAGATGATGTTTAGTTTACAATGTTCTACTTTAATGACAAACTACGAGAATAAAGTCAACATGTCGACTTTATTCTCGTCATAAGCGTCGAGATTAAAGTGGAAATGTCGAGAATAAAGTCAAAATGTCGACTTTAATCTCGACATTTAGTTCACTGTGTCCATATTTTATTAATGGCTAATTAATATTATGCTGAACACGGTCCAAAAGATTCAATAAGCCACATCAGTGTCTACTGTCTGTCTGCTATTTACTATCATTGCCAAGTGGCTAATAAACATAAACAGAAGTTTTCCCTATCTCTACTAATTAATGTTATCTTGTTTCAGGATCCATGTCATGCATAATACCTGCCATTATCCAATGACACATCTGCTTACCTTTATCTTTTGCTCATTTCTCCTCCTCTTCTTTTCTCTTTTTTCTAAACTGAGCACCTGATGGCTTTGACCTTTTCTTGTCCATCTTCCATCAGAATCACCACAACGTAAACTAATAGACCTACACCTTAGTGCGCAGATTCGTTTTGTATAGGGTTTTTTTTCTGCGATTTCACACAACCCAGGAAAAATTAATTGTGACATAATGGGCTTGGATTGACAATATTATGAATGAAATATGCTTTTTTTGGAAGCACCCCACCCCCCTCCCCTTTCGACAGGCTGTGTGTGAGACTTTAGCGCAGCAGCAGCAAGCAGGCACACAGAGGGCCCTCGCGCTCACTTCCCACATATATAGGTGTGATAGAATTTAGAAAACACATCAGTGCAAATTATAAGTCTATATCATAATGTCTGGTGCTTTTGTGTTTGCTTGTTTGTTTTTATTTTGTTTTATTTTGCAAGCTGGTTAGTAGATGCTGCTCCAGCCAGCCAGAGAATCCCCCGCTGCCCCACCCCTCTCCTCCCTGTGCGGCAAGCAGCAAGCAGCAGGTGCACCTTGCAAATGGAGGGCGCCCTTAATCCCCACAAATGGGCAATAGAAAACCAGTCGGTGCCCATGCAATCCCAAAAATGCGCTGGCATGATGTTAGGGCAGCATGGGCACGCGCAAAAAAAAAAAAAAAAATTTTGCCGATGCCCATGATGCTGCCCTGGGCAACGGCCTATGTCACCTATATCAAAAACCGCCACTGACAGCAGCCCTGAGCAAAAGGCTGCAAAAAGCCCTGGGTAGAGTTCCAGTCAATTGCAGGATTCCCCCAAAACACACACACCTGCACTCAACCTCAATTGGAATCTCTATTTACCATAACCTGAATTTCTTGGCAGATGTGGGAAGATGACTAGAGCAATAGAAGTGAAATGTAAGAAGACATACAAGAATATTTACACATAGCCCATTACTGGTGTCGGCTTTGAAATCCAAATTCTGTATTCTTGAAATAGCATCACTAACTATACAATACAATACAATACAATTTATTTTTGTATAGCCCAAAATCACACAGGAAGTGCCGCAATGGGCTTTAACAGGCCCTGCCTCTTGACAGCCCCCCAGCCTTGACTCTCTGAGAAGACAAGGAAAAACTCCCAAAAAAAACCCTTGTAGGGAAAAATGGAAGAAACCTTGGGAAAGGCAGTTCAAAGAGAGACCCCTTTCCAGGTAGGCTGGGCGTGCAGTGGGTGTCAAAAGAAGGGGGTCAATACAATACAATACAATACACAGAACAGAACAAATCCTCAATACAGCATAAAAATAAAAATTTTTAGAAGTACGGAGCAGAATTTAACAGTAGGTAATATCACATAATAAGATTTGGATATTTTTAGAGTCCTGGAGACCTCATCCATCAAGCTGCCTCCCCCATTTGGCCATTCCACGGCTGAAACAGTGCTGGGCCAGCCAATCCGATGAAAGGATCCCTCTTTCCCATGATTTCTGTGATCTTCCATCAGGGATGACTTTACTATAGGCAGGCAAACAACTTGGCAGGTGGGTCATGGCACCAATTGCCACATTTGAGTACCGAGAACAGAAACAGAATTGGTGAGGGTTAGTATTCAATTATAACTATCATGTTACTTATGTTTTAGTGCTAATGAATAACAACAGAGATGCAGTCTGTACAGTTAATCAGCAGCTCTAGTCAGGATATGCTAAACTGAAGTAGTGAGTCTTCAGCCGGGATTTAAAGGCTGAGAGCGAAGGAGCATCTCTTATAGAAGTGGGAAGACCATTCCAGAGTTTAGGGGCCCTGTAACTAAAAGCTCGACCTCCCACTGTTATTTTATTAATCCTTGGAATCATAAGCAGACCGGCATCTTGAGATCTTAATGTGCACTCAGGTTTGTAAGTCATGATAAGTTCAGACAAGTAAGTCGGACCTTGGCCATTTAATGCTTTATATGTTAAAGGAGGATTTTGAAATCTGCCCTAAACTTAACCGGGAGCCAGTGTAAGGATTTAAGAACTGGAGTTATGTGTTCATATTTTCTTGTTCTTGTAATAATTCTTGCAGCTGCATTTTGGATTAACTGGAGGCTGTACAGAGAACAGTTTGAACAGCCAGTGAACACCACATTGCAGTAGTCAATCCTACTAGAGATAAATGCATGAATTAATTTCTCAGAATCCTGTTTATTTAGAAAGCGCCTTAATTTCCTAACATTTTTAAGATGGAAGAAACATGTTTTGGACAATGTTGTAATATGTGCTTTAAATGACATGCTAGAATCAAAGATAACTCCTAGATTGCAGGCTGTTTCAGTAAAATTAATTGGGATTCCAACTGAGTTAAATGATGAAAAAATATTGTTGTGATCCGCGTCATTCCTCTAACAATTAACATCTTTGTTTTATCTGTATTTAAAGACAAGTAGTTATCATTCATCCACTCCTTTAATTCGCTAACACAACTAATTAAAGACAACATCAGAGAAACTTCATTTGATTTAAATGAGAGGTATAACTGGGTGTCATCTGTATACGAGTGAAAATTAACATTGTTTCCTAATGAGAGATCCCAGTGGAAGCATGTAAAGTGAAAACAGTAAAGGTCCCAGTACTGAGCCCTGCGGGACACCATATTGAACTTCTGTGTATAATGATGGAGTACTGTCAGCACATTTCTGTACATATTGGAATTGATTTGATAAATAAGAACTAAACCAAGCGAGCACGGGGCCTGTAAGCCCAACATCGTTTTCTAGCCTGTGCATTAAAATAGAATGGTCAGTGGTGTCAAATGCTGCACTTAAGTCTAACAACATAATTACAGTGGAGTTTCCTTCATCAGAGGATATCAGAATGTCATTTACAACCCGTGTTAGTGCCATTTCTGTACTATGACCAGTGCGAAAACCAGACTGGAATTTCTCAAATAAATTGTAATGCGTAAGGTGTGACTGAAGCTGACTGGCGACTACTTTTTCTAGTATTTTAGAGAGAAACGGTAAATTTGAAATACGCCTATAATTATTTAGTATGTGTGGGTCTAGGTCTGACTTTTTAAGTAATGGTTTAATGACTGACACTTTTAGTGCATCAGGTACTGTGCCATGCAGTAATGAACTATTGATAATGGTTAGAATAGGCGCCGAAAGAACATCCATGGCACTTTTTACTAGTTTTGTTGGCACTGGATCTAGGGAACAAGTAGTGGGGCTTCATTTTAGTAATTAAAGTTAAGACTTCTGCTCAGTTACAGGATTAAAATTATTAAAGTGCTGAATGCAATGTGAGACAGGGTCTGCTAAGCTAGTATGTGGTTTGTACTGTGATGCAGAGATCTGGGATCTTATTTTTTATTTTCTCATTGAAGAAGTTCATAAAGTCTGTACTGATAATATCTGTTGGTATTTTGCACTGTTGATCTGAATTCCCATTTGTTAATTTAGCCACTGTACTAAACAGTACCCGAGGATTTTTATTATTGCTATCTATTAATGTAGAATAGTATTCTGAGCGAGCGTTAAAGAGGTCTTTTTTATATTTATTAACACTCTCTGTCCATGCAATTTGAAAGACATGTAGCTTTGTTGTTCTCCATCTACGCTCCAGTTTTCTACACTCTAATTTAAGAGCGCGAGTGTTTTCATTAAACCAGGTAAAGTTTCTATGTGCTTTGATCACTTTTGTTTTAAGGGGAGCCACTGTGTCCAGAGCATCTCTCAAGGTCACATTATAATGTGATGTTAGCTGATCTAAATTGTATTCCACGTTTACATTTGATGTTAACTGATCTAAATGGTTTTCCACAATTACACTTGACTTACTCAAGGTATCTATACATTTTGAAGCAGAATTACAATCTAGATGTCGCACTGTCTTTGTTTTAATCTGTGACTGCATTGACAAGGGCAGGACTAAATCAAATGTAATTAAGAAGTGATCGGAAATAACTTCATTTAATGGAGTAATATTTAAATTTTGAATTTCAACTTTGTAAGTTATAATTAAATCTAATGTGTGATTATGATTATGAGTTGGACCTTTGACAATCTGACAAAATCCTACTGAATTTAACAAATAAGTAAAACATTTGCTAAAAGTTTCCACATCAATGTGTACATTAAAATTCCCCATCAGTACAACGTGATCATAATTTATAGCCAAATCAGATAAAAGGTTGCTAAATTCAGTCATGAACAATGAATATGGCCCTGGGGGTCTGTAGACTAGCACTATAATTGTGTTGGAATCTGTTTTAATATTTAAAATGAATGCCTCAAAGGATGTAAAGTTGCCTAAATTTTTAGAAGTGATTTGCATTTTGTTACAATGAATTATTCCAAGGACTCCTCCTCGACCAGAATCTCTAGATTTCTGAAGGAACAAGTATCCATCTGGTGACGCCTCAGCTAGGGGAACAGTGTCATATTTACTAAGCCAGGTTTCAGTGAGAAGACACAGATCAGATTTTGTACTTAATATAATATCATTTACCAAAACAGCTTTAGTGCCAAGAGAGCGAATGTTCAAAAAAAAGCATTTAAAACTGCATGGTTCTTTCTGAACTGGTGATATATTTTTTGTTTTAATTTGAAGTAAATTTCTATTACAGATACCCCTGGTGGAGGGTCTGGTTTTATCCCTTGGTCTAATTATACAGCTTATTTTTTGGTTATCAATTAATTTAAGGTTTGTATCAAGACTAAATTTACTGGATGCCCCACAAGGGTTTTGGGTAACAGTTTCAGGAAAATAACAGGTGGGATAAACAACAGCCTGTGATTTAAGATCACATGACTGCAGTCTGGATGGTGCTCTAATCAGTCAACCAGGCAGTTTTGCTGCCATATTTTGGGATAATACATAAGATCCCCTCCAGTTAGGATAAAAGACCACCTCTTCTGAGAAATCCAGGCCTTTCCCAAAAATCATCCCAATTGTTTACAAACGCTGTTCTTTTATTTGCACACCAAGTTTCTAGCCAGCAGTGAAGGGAATGCAATCTGCTATAAATCACATCCCCTCTATATAATCTTGGTAAGGGACCAGATACAATTAAATTCCGACTACTGCACTGCTTTGCTGCCCATAGGCATAAAATAACCAAATTCTTTTTTTTTTCCAATTTTCTTCTCACCAAGAAAGAAAATCATGCTTATTTACTAATTTTTCTAACTAAAAGTCAGCCTTAAGAGGTGCAGGTAGATAAGTCACATACTAGCTTTCCAACTTTTCTCACAGCATGTAAGGGTTCAAGTAGTAACTAAATTCACTGGCAGCAAGGCTGCTCGGAAAGGCTAATGTTTTTTGCATAAAGGGATTGATTTGCTCCAGAGTAACATGTGTTGGTTCTTTTGAAAGCTGATAGACTGAGGATTTCATTTACCTTATTGGACAAAGATGTGCCTGTCACTTTGATTTTGAAATAATGGTTGTTGTATCTATGACGAGCAAAGACTCCCGTACATTTATTGACAAAGAAATTGTCCCATTAAGCAATTGATGTGACTTATAGAAGCAAGTCTATATGTTGTAAAAATCCAAACCTCTGCTCTTCCTCCATGTTGCTTTAATACTAAAAAACAAATGCGTAAACAGGGCATATTCCAAAACTTATATGCAAACTCACAACCTGCCCAGTGTAAGTATTTTACCAATTGCTGTTGTATACAATGATAAATATACAGTCATTTGAAACCTAAATTTCTTTGCGTGCAGGGGCCATTTTAGCAGACTATGAGCATAAGGGTGAAACTCGAAAACCATGGAATGTGGCATGTTAACAGGATAATTGAGAACATAATGTATATTAGTTACTAAATGAATGATTTCATACCTTTTATGTAAAATGTTAGCCTTTAATGTCAGTTCTAGAGATGATAAATGCAGGCTGACCTTGGTATTTTGAAGCACTTATAATTGTTTAGCAAATACATAAATAACATTAAGTCTGTTGCTTTTATTGTGCACATAAGTCAAATGGAGTGGGCTGTCTATACTAGGAAGATAACTAAATAAAATGTTCTTTGTTTTGAGGAAATTCAACATAATCTCTGTGGATGTTCTACAGATACTGAAACATTTTTTGAGGCCCAATATCAGCCAAATGTATTGATGCTCAATGATATCAATCTGCCCTAATTTTAATACAGACATTCATGTCATTTACTCATTAACTTTTAAACTAGTATTCAGCTTTACTACATTTATTTAAGTCAGAAGCTCTACAAAAATATTCACTAAACTTAAATGCTTCCCTGGTGACATATTTATTTGTGTAACTTTACACATATAAGTTTTTTTTTTTTTTTTTTTGTTCTTTTATTTTGCCTTATACAATTTCTCGTATTAGGAATTTGTTAGTTTTCGCATACCCCTTGGGGTCAGAGCGTAGGGTCAGCCATTGTTCAGCGCCCCTGGAGCAATTGAAGGTTAAGGGCCTTGCTCAAGGGCCCAGCAGAGTAGGATTTCTTTTGGCAGTGACGTGGATTCATACCGGCAACCTTTGGGATACCAGCGCAGATCCTTAGCCTCAGAGCCACCACTCCGCCCTAAAGTTACATGTATGTTAATCATATTTCATTAAAATGATTATGCCCAACCGTTGATACGTCATTATGAAAATATTGCTGTAAAATAACATGCATATTACTGTTTAGTATAGTTCTCAATGTATCATCAACAAAAATTGTACAGTTCACACATTTTTACATAAAAAATTCATTAAATCATTCAAAGGGCTGATTTCAAGACTCCATTTCACCTAAACTGACTGACTATAGTATATCTGAATACAGTGGAACCTCGGGTCATGGCCGTAATTTGTTCCAAAACTCTGCTCGTGACCCGAAGTAATTTCTCCCATAAGATTGTATGTAAATATAATTAATCCGTTCCAGACCGTACGAACTGTATGTAAATATATTTTCTTTAAAGATTTTTAAGCACAAAAATAGTTAATTAAACCATAGAATGCACTGTGTAATAGTAAACTAAATGTAAAAACATTAAATAACACTTAGACAAACACTCAGGCTTCCTGCTCAGCTGCACGCGAGCCTGTGCTCGCTCACTCTCTCTTTCACTCTCTCTCTCTCGCTCGCTCTCCCTCTCTCTCGTGCTCGCTCGCTCTCCCTCTCTCTCTCTTTCACTCTCTCTCGCTCGCTCTCCCTCTCTCTCGTGCTCGCTCGCTCTCCCTCTCTCTCGCGCTCGCTCGCTCTCCCTCTCTCTCGCGCTCGCTCGCTCTCCCTCTCTCTCGCGCTCGCTCGCTCTCCCTTTCTCTCTCTCCTGCACCGGCTTTCTCCTCCTGCTTCCTGCCTTCGCCTGCAACCTTCCGTTCTTTCCTGTTCTCTTCTTTTTTCCTTTCGTTGACTCGCAGTTCTATTTATGAAGAGGACGTGGTAGTCGTGGCGATCAGCAGCTCCTGGGAACAATTACGGATGCAGACCACTTCTCACCTGTGCACTTAGGTGAGAAACGCGCACATCACGAACTCCTAAGGAACCACTTCGGCCACACACCACCACGCCCCCTCACTAAGCCACGAGTGCGGTGATTATTTATTAAAACTGGCCTTTTTGACAGGAGCTGTGGACCCACTATACCACAGAAGGAAGCTCGGTTGAAGGGAGGTTACAGTTTTGAGGGAGAGTCCCTCTGCGTGATGCACCAAGAACAATTTACAGTACAAGGAGAGACTGAACATGTGCAGAAATCATCGGCACATACGAACCGTAAGGGAAACGAAGTAGAACACAGAGTTCACAGCGAATGCACAGGGAGAGACTGAACACATGCGGAAATCATCGCCGCGTACGAACCGGAAGGGAAACTGGCTTGTTCGTCACCCGAGTGTGTGGTTGTGAACAGATGCAAAAGTTTGGAGACCTTTTTGGTCATAACCCAATTTGTATGTGTTCAGAGATGTTCATGACCCGAGGTTCCACTGTATTTAAAAAAAGTGTTTTTGTTTTCAGAGATTTTTTTATCTGTGTAAATATACTTGTAGCAGTTTCACCTAAGACAGAGTTAGCACCACCTAAGATAAGTTAGCACCAGAATTAAGAAATTATGGGTTACTGCACACACTCAGTCAGTGTGCCTAGGGAGTCATTGTGTAAGTCAGTGCCATAGTGGGCACTTGGATTTGAAAACTATAACTTTTATTCTATCTGTAGTTCCAAGTTAGAAAACTGCTTGGGTAATTGACATTTGAGGTATATCTTATTCCATAAGGTAGACCCCTGATACAGCTGAATGCAGAGTTAGAAACTTGCTTGCTTCAGATGGACTGATAAAAACTGTACACAAAAACAGGATACAACTTTTTTCCTGCCAGATTCCAAGCATCACTAAACATCCACCTGAAAATGCAGATCTAGTCAAAACCTATTCTAGGAAAAAGTTTTAAAGAAGCAAACAATCTATTCATAACAGGACACCTGTGCATCTGTACTATATATAAAGACAGCATCTTCAATAATTATACCCCCAGACAAAGCAAAAACAAGATTACAATTGTTACAATTTAAACTCAGTTTGCAAAACAAAGAAAAACTGTGTAAAAGTAAGTCATGAGGAGATGATAAAGTGCTCTCTGAGCACAGCAGATGGCAGGCATGTTGTCCAAGGAATGCAGAAGGTGTAGATTTCTGAAGTCAGTACCTGAAACAGTTAATGTGCCTTTTGACTTTGATACCATCAGTACCATGGATGAGGCTATATAGCATCCAGTTGCTGACTGCATACAGTATCTTATTGTATATATAAACTAAATTAAACAGAATATACACTGCATAGACCGCAATACTGAATGAAAAGTTATTCTGAAGATATAATGTATATTTTAAAATGTTACCATTAATGCCGCCTTTAATACAGTACATTTTGCCAGCCATCAAGATGTTGCTATGCTTGTGTTTTCAGTTGAACCCTGAATATTTATAGTGCACAAACGGGATAAAATTGTGGACTGGATTTTATAGAGAAACCCCCATTGGGCAGGGCATTTTCAATAGCATATTTCCCCAGAATCTACCATCAAGATAGTAAGTTGTCCAAGAATGTGTGTTCTTAAAAAAATTATACACATCTGGCCTTATAACTACAATAACCCAAAATCTGAATTTATGCTAAATTACCAAACAATCATCAATGTTAATCAGAATTCTAACAAAAATAAATACAGAATTATTGTGCACTGAGAATAACTCATATATTATTGATCAAGAATTTGACAGTTTTGCTGTTGTGTTTTAGGAAGGACTGTAATGAAAAAGGATAAAAGGGTTTGTGATAATATATTTTGTTTTTGTTTGTGTTGCAGAGTACTCATGGTTAGAAAGTGTTCTGCTTATGCTCGTATTTAGTAGATCTTTTCAAAATAGAGAGAGCTAATGATAAGCAACAAGACAAAGCATAGCATATGACAAGAGCACAAATTTAACTAAACCATATTGGTAACTACTACAGCAGATACATTAGTTGCCAGGCGCAACATAACCACCATAACCACACCACATCTACAGCTGTGTGTCATGGTTTATGGTGTCTTTTTACCACTAGCCTTCAATTTTGCATATTTTGTGCAGTGTTATGAATTTATTTGGCTTATTATCAATTTTTAACAGTAAATCTGTGACACGTCCTCAACATTTGGTTTTATAGATGTGGCCATTTTGTTTTCCTTTTTCATAATCATAGTCATATTGTTAAGTTACTATGCCCATTGCCAGTCAAATGACACACAGTTTATGTCTCATGACACATGTCATTGCATTCTGCCTAAAAATATGGCTTTGCTGTTTCCAGTGGATCCAGGTTTTTGGCTATTCCAAACAAACTACCTCTGGTTATTGTGTTTTTGGTGCAGTGCATCATTTACAATGGTTTAGACTTTCTATGCAACTTTTTTAACCTCCAATTTTTTGTACTTTGTCTGGGCTTAGATACTTGTATATGTTTTCTGTTTGGTATCTTGACCCTGCATGTTTGTTACACTTTAGGTTTGCTTACTATTTTTGGTTGAGTAATTTTCCAGTCCTTCTTTTCTCATATTTACTCATTGAACAAAAAACTAGGAGCAAGAATGAGCAACCCTGAGATGATTGAAACGGTAAGAGTGAGTAAGCAGCTTTAAGTCTTAGATCTTGTAGGAACAATTAGTTGGTTGTTCACTCTGGCATTGTTAAGTATATTGTTGAAAAAGTTAGTTGATTCATAACTTAAGGAACACTTTGAAATCATTTCTGATTTTTTTTTTTTTTTTGGGGTTCTTCCTGATTCACCACAACAAGAAAACCCCCACATACATCTTGATATCTAATATGCAACATGTTGAGCTTTTTGGTGTTCACAACCTATTTTTCGACCTCAAGATCTGAACAAAACACATTTTAGACCATTTTTAGACAGAAAATGTGTAGGAAATTACTACTTTATGATAAAGACTAAATCAATAGGTGTCTTCAACAGAAGTGATCTGAAGTGGTACATGCCATTAGGTTTCACCGCCTAAAGGAATTACAAGGGTTCAAAGTTGCTCCTTTTCACAAAACTTTAAAAAAAAAATGGGGATCGATAATATAGGCATGTGGAGTGTTGTTTTATGCTATTTCGAGTTTGCTGATTATAAATATATTTTTGATATTTGATTCTTTGCCAGTGGACATAGTCCTCTAAGAGCTGCTCCTGTAAGACTGAAAATCCCATATTTCAAGCATAAGCATGTCAGGGTATCCTTTTAAGATTATTTCAATATCAGTGATTTATGAATATGATTCTATTTTTGATCATTGATCCTTTAATAGGGATCTAGCCCCCTATGGACCTCTATCAGATGGTAAAACATGTCAGAGTTTTTGTTACAATCAAGAACATTAAGACATTAAACATTTAAATTGAAGCAGACATTTTAATACATATTACAGATATGTATTATGCACTTATACAACACTAAGTAAATCTATGATGGCAGTAAGTTATTTTGGAGGTTTATTTTAAGCATTATAGCTTAAGTCCAACTAAAAAACATCACTAAGCCTGTTAGCCTTAACTGGACGTGAAGCAGAAAATTTTGTTAGTTCTGGATTGCTACAAATATTGTAAAACACCCTGAATTTTACTTGTGAATGAAGGTCCTATAGGAAGTGAGCTTGTAGAAAATTTTATACCTATAAGGCAACTTCAGGCTAAGTGACTTAAATCACAAAAATTAACCTTAAATTTCAAAACTACTTTTGAAGTTTCGCTGTTTGTACCATCATTCATCCTCAATTAATGTGACCACCAGAACAATAAGAAGTACTGCCTGGATGGCAGACTTCTAAACTGAATTTACTAAATTATTGCAATCATCCCCTACTATCAAGTTTCACCACTGGTACTTTGCCACAAGAATTCTTTATTCTGATGTCTCTAATTGTCATAGTTACCCCCACATCAACCTTACAATTGGGATATAGGTGTATTTCCTCCGGTATTCCTACTTAAAGAGAAAGTTTTTCCCTATCAAGACCTGAGCCTAAGGCTATGGATGACTGTATAAAAGAAAATTTTGAAAACCGGTCCATAAGACCATCCAGTAGCTCCACTGGGGATAGGATTTTTTTTTTTCGTAAGTGAAAAAGATACTGTAGGTCATTGAGACCCTGTATTAATTATTATGACCTCCATTAAGATTGCACTAAAAACATTTATGCCCTTCCATTTCATCCATACTCAAATCAAGTAACATGGTCCACTATTTTACTCATTTGAGTCTTAGGAGTGTATATAATTTAATAAGAATCAGGGAAGGAGACACATGGAAGACTTCCCTCTAGCAATCTTTTTTAATAATGCAGTGTGTGTGTATATAAAAATAAAAAATATGGTAACGCTCCAGCAGTCTTCCAGACTTATTTTAATGACATTTTTGAGACCATTTGGAAATGTATGTATTAGTGTATATTGACAGTGTTTTGCTTTTTTCCAAAAACTATGCTGATTACATGAAACATGTTCAAGAAGTATTATTATGTTATCTATGAGAAAATAATGTTCTTGTGCAATTAGAAAAATTTGACTTTTGTAATATATTAGATTTCTTAGTCAGAGTTTAGTCTGAACCACAAACAAGTCACTTTTATTCAAAGAGAACACCCTTTCACATACAAATAGGTGTTGTCTTTTTATATTATTATTATTATTTCATTATTGTGCATGTGATTAATGTGCCTTACCCTGAATTTTCCTAAATAGGTACACTGTAAATTCTCCTGTTGTTATAGCTCTAAAATTACACTCAGAAAAAGAGATTGATTCTCTTTTTATTTTTTTTTCACCAAAGACTCCCCATTACCCCTACAAGCAATTCCATAGAATGCTGTTATGAAATTGTGAATCATTGCCTTTCTCCTGAATCTCTAACTTGAATTTATTTGTACTGAAAAATCCCTTCCTGGCACAGTTATTGACATTTTCAAGTGTTGTTCCCAGGTGTAAATGTTTTCTCTGTTCTGCAGACAACTAGGCAATAGTCACTGAAAAAATGTTAGTGTCTATAATCAATCGTAGTGTTTCATGAAGTGTGATAAAGAAAAGAATAGGTAAATGTGAAAAAATGTGCCTTGCAGTTGTTTCAGTCATGATTTAAAAAAAAAAAAAGTTACTAGTTACTTTTACTCATACAAGAATGCTGTCCTCAATCATTTTCTTTCTACCAATACAGTATTCTCAGCAAGAGTGACTCAGCATGCTCTATAAAATGGAATACAGTGGAACCTCGGTTCACGAATGTCTCTGAACACATACAAATCGGATTACGACCAAAAAGTTTGCCAAACTTTTGCAACTGTTCACAACCACACACTCTGTATACGAACAAGCCAGTTTCCCTTTCGGTTTGTGTGCGCCAATGATTTCCACATGTGTTCTGTCTCTCCCTGTGCATTCCCTGTGCAGCGAGTGAGTGAGGGACACAGAGACACACACACATGCCCCTGAGAGAGAGACACACACACACACACACGAGAGAGAGAGAGGGCTGGCCGCTAAGGCAGTTAAAGAATGCACCGGGCTTGTTTTTAAAGAGACAGATTCGAGCATTGTTTTAACCTCATTGTATTTAATGAAGACTTTTTTCTATTGGATTTTAACCTCCACTTCTTACTTTTCTTGGTGGTTTATTAACATTTGAAAAATCCATAATTTAATTTTTTTCTCTGTGCTTAAAACTCATTATAAAAAGTGTTTTTAGCAAGCAGTTCGTAGTGCTATAGCGCAAACTCTTGTAGTGTTAGTTTTCTCTGTTGTTCAAGGTTTTCTCAGTGTTTAATGTTTTTACATTTAGTTTACTATTACGCTGTGCATTCTATGGTGTTATTAACTATATTTGTGCTTAGAAATCTTTAAAAAAAAATATATTTACATACAGTTCGTACGGTCTGGAGCGGATTAATTGTATTTACATACAATCCTATGGGGAAAATTACTTCGGGTCATGACCAAATCGGAACGATTTCAAAAAAGTAAACTTGAATTGAAAAGATTTATGATGTCAAAAGCAGATATTTATTAGGTATTAACACTAGAATCCTTGAAGCCTACGAAAAAACTTGTAATCCTGGACCACCTTAAATTCCTTTGCATCTCTCCTCATCAGTGTCTTTTGTTTTGCAAATATGTCGATGAGTCCAAGCAGCAAGCAGTCTGCTATATCTGTCAGTGATGTTCACATGGTACAACGAACTTGCCTCTCCCACTTTGAATTGATGGCATTTATCTCCGTTCTTTTTACAAGAGCAGCGATGACCGCAGTTGGTGCTGTGGTTGATGCCTGCTCAGAACTATTTGTTATACTGGCAATCAAAGATACAATGTTCCGTGACCGCTATAAGACTATCATGCAGCATTTGCACTTTGACAACAAAGACACCTGTGCAAAACATGTGAAAAATGACTGATTTGCTGCAATTTTAGACATCTGGCAATGCTTTGTTGAGAGCTGTGTTTTGAGTTACAACCAAGGACAAAAACTTTTCAATTCTGTGGTCATAAAGCTTATAGAGCCATTTCTGGACAAAGGCAGAACCGTAACAGACAGCTTTTTCACAGTGCCTTCGCTGGCTAATAGACTGCTGCACCACAACACAACTCTTCTTGGCACCATAAGTAAAATGGGACTTCCACCTGCAACTAAAGTCACTTTAGTATACAAGAAATTCGCCACGCTAGCATTTGGATCTGGTAGCGCCATGCTGACAGTGTATGCACCAAAAAAGAAAAAGACTCTGATTGTAAAGTTTGTAAAGTTTTGCTACCTGTAAAAGATATCAATGAAGGGATAGCAGATACACAAACACTGGTGAATCATATCGTCTTGGTATTGTGTTGTCACTTGAATTTTTTGTTAGTTTGGTTCTATTCTTGAATAAAAACTCTTGTTTTGTTGTTATACCTGCGCAAGTGTTTTTATTTTATATTTCAGTACCCAATTGAATGAAATCAAATCTGTGTCTATCTTTCTCACGCATGCACACACACATTCATTACATGAAAACATCACTGATTGAAAACACAGTGCCATTTGAACATGTTTTTTTTTTGTTTTTTTTATTTTATTTTACCTGTACTCGGTGATAGGCCAGGTTCATACTTGTGTGTGTACTTTACATAAATCTGGAAGATTCCACCAGGTGGCAGGGTGAGATATCATCACAGTGAGAACAGGTTCAGCTTCACTGTGTTGTGAGTTGCCTGAAACACCCATTAAATTCTGAGGGGCACCTTGTCACAATATCTCTGAAAAGAATGTTTGATTAAATCCATGAATCCAGGGATGCACCCATTCCGGCAAGCATTGGGCACGAGACAAACAATCCTTGGACAGAGCATCAGCTCATTGCAAGGTGAACACAAGCACACACATACACTTGTGTCATTTTAGCGTCACCAAATCCCCAAGCCTTCATGTCTTTAAAAGGAAACCGGAGCACACTGTGGAAACCCACGAGGAAAACATGCAAACTCTAGGCAGGGAACACAAGGGGCGTGACTCCCTGCGACACAGACCGTGCTGCCGCAAGATGTGGAATTATTGTCACTATTCATTATATAAATGAAGTTAACGACTTATCTGTAAAATTAAACATACATACTTTATTGCATTTCATCATGAAAGTGATATCAAGTATAAATCTAAGGATTCTAAATGTGCTAGAATATCATAAATGTAACGTGTTCTTTGTGGCAATTGCTGCTGTCAGGTCAGGAGGAAACCCCAGAAGCACATAGCGATTATGAACCGAGTCGGTTTTAAGATGACGGTTACGAAGGTCTACTTTAATGATAAACTACAAGAATAAAGTGGACATTTCGAGATTAAAATGCACCTTTTCACCATGCCCTTCATTTTTTTCCCTCTGTGGCTCAAATATGCTGCCTTACACTCTGATGCTTTGTGCAGGTACAAAAAAAAAAAAAGACGGCACAGAGGGTGGTATGTGAGACCTTTATGGGGAATATATGATGCTTGAATAGAAAAGCACCATGAATGCATTTGTATGTCAGCATTTTGCTTCACCACATCAAACCATTCATCAAACATCGAAGCATGCACATCGATCCTGTAGACTCCTCAAAGCGGCTTTCTGTCACATGCAGATAGTAAACAGAGACCCTAATGTCACATTTATCACACTGCACACCTTGACTTTTTGCTGGTACTGCAACTCGCGCACACATCACGTTAATTTCTGAGGACGTGTTCAGAGGACACATCAAATGGACGCTGGGAAAGCATGGCAGCCCTGATGGAACTGACAGTACTGAAAATGCAGACAGACTTCATCTTTTTAGGTGCACACACTGTCAGCATGGCACTGCCAGATCTAAACACTAGTGTGGAGAGTTGCTCACGTACTGAAGTGACTTTAGCTGGAGGTCCCATTTTACTTATGGTGCCAAGTAGAGTTGTGTTGCAGTGCAGCAATCTATTAGCCAGCAAAAGCACTGTGAAGAAGCTGTCTGTTTTTTTTACGCTTCTGCCTTTGTCCAGTGTAAAGAAATACAGTCGCATAAAGCTTTGGGGTTTTTTGCCTCGTATACTGTAACAAAAAAAGGTCTTTTCTTTCAGACATAAACAAATGTACCAAAATCGTAAGACAAAACATGGCGGTTTGGAGGGACAATGTAAAGGGGCGGACCAGAAATCAGGCGTAATGGTTGCTGGGAAGGCGTGATGGTTTATGGAAGGTTGACGTCATCTTTAGGGGACCAGAGGGAAGAAAGGAACCCGGAAGTGGAGACCGTTGTTTATTCCGGGTTGTTTTACGGCGACGTCACTTCATCTTTTCTACGGAAAAAAGGAGAGGGAGTTAGTACGCTGTCTTCGTCCCCCGACAGGGTTTATCGCGGTGCGCGTCGGGTCCTTCAACTGCTCCCGATGCGCTCGTGCGTGACACCAGAAACGGCTCCAACTTTATGACCACAGACTTGGAAAGTCTTTGCCCTGGGTTGCAACTCAAAACACAGTTCTCAACAAAGCATTGCCAGATATTCAAAATTGCAGCAAATCTGTTGTTTTTCACACATTCTGCACGGGTTTCTTTGCTGTCATAGCGTAAATGCTGCATGGTAGTCTGATAGTGGTCAGAAGACATCATATCTTTGATTGCCGGTACAACAAATAGTTCTGAGCAGGCATCAACTACAGCACCAACTGTGGTCATCGCTGCTGTTGTGAAAATAATGGAGATAAATGCCGTCAGCTCAGAGAGGAAGAGGCAAGTTCATTGTACCATGTGAACATCACTGACAGAATAAAACTGAATAAAAAAAAAAAAAAGTGCTAACTTTTACAAATAGCCAAAATTTACACCAGATGTTACAGACTCAAATCCAATGGATGCGGCGGCACTTCAGAAAACCCCTCTCAATTTTTCAAACAAACTCACTATTAAGTGACTACTTTGTGACCTAAGCTTGACAAGTGGACCTAAGCTTGACAAGTCCAGAGTTTGACCCTCGGTATGTTCCCCTACCTCCAGACCCAGAGGATCTGCCACCTTTTCCAGCTACTTACCCCAGAGACTTGCAGAGATGGGCCCTAAGGACGACCCGGTGGGTTTCCTCCTCAGCTTTGAGTATATGGCAGTGTTGATGTGCTGGGAAAGACGAAACTGAGCTTGCATCGTTACCCTGTTTTTATTTAGGGATGCCCTTCTGGTCTTGCGAAACCTCCCTCTTGAGAGAGTTGGAGATTATGACTTCTTGCAAATACTACCCCATACAGCTACAAGCTCCCTTGTCAAGGGACGTTCCGTCCGAATTTGGCAGTTTGACTCTGAACGCACTGTCTGTGCTCAGCTGCAGGACCTGCTTCATCTAATCCAAGGCTGGTTCCAAGAAGACTCCATCTGTGCATAGTAGAAAAGGTGCCACTGATGCAGTGCTGTCCGGAATAGCTGAAGCACTCCGGGATGAGTTGCTATGGCACATTATTGACTTGCTGAATGTCTTGACTTGTTGGTTGGAAGACGCCCAGGCTGTTTGGAAGCAGGGAGGACGCTCGTGTCTGGCTCTGAGCCCTCCTCAACTCGCCAAGCCAATTCCTGTGGGCAATCGCTGCTCCTACATGCCTCAGCTACTGCAGAAGCAGCTGGCCCCCATCCGGCACCCTTCCCTGGCCCAGACACCCAGGGCTGCCGAAGTTGCTGTTGAGCGCCCTCTTGAGGGAATTCTGAATAGAAGACACAACTGTGGAAATTCTGGCCCTGGGATCGAGCTGCGTCCGTTGTGATCAGATCGAACATCAGGCTAGGGTATGTCACCTCTACTATGTTCAGTCCATGGAAGTCGGATTGGCTGAGGTGTTTTGCTCCCAGGTCCCCTATAAGTCTCTGAAGAAAGACTATTTCAGGGTGTCTGTTGTGTTGGCCGGCCGGCAGATCCCCGCCTTGTTGGACTTGGGTAATGACCTCTGTGTGATCTGTTGTGAATGGCTGAATGAGACTTCCTTCTCTGGCACAAAGCGAGTGAGCATGTGCTGTGTTCATGATGATGCTAAGGACTACGAGTCTGTGTTGCTTCCTTTGAAATATAGGGGACAAAACTTTAATGTCTGGACTGCCAAATGTGATTTCTACCCTTGGCGCTTGCTGCTAGGGAAGAGGAATACCTATTTCTTAGGGTCTTGGCCAATTTCAAAGCGCTGGCGCCGACTGTCCTAGGAGCTTTGGGAGGGGAGGAGTTGGTGGCTAGAAGAGTTGACCAGGGTACCAGCCTGAAAATTGAGCCCGATCTCTCCAGTGAGGAAGACTCCTTGGATTTTCTCAATTGACTGCCTGGTTCTTCTACCTCTGTGGAGGCAGCTGCTGCCTCAGCCCTCCCAGAGGCATTGGGTAGCGAGCAGGCATATTTTGCGCACTTGCAGCATGTCGACAGCTCCTTGGAGTTTGCATTTAACCAGGCTTACGCTTCCAATGACTCTTTATGTGAACGCGGCTTCCTTTATTGGGTGATCGCCAATCACGTTGGGGGGCGGTCTGATTGAACTGCTGGTTGTCCCAGATGAATGTAGGGAAATAGTATTGTCGATGGCTCACACACACGTCTTGGGCATCTGGGCGTTGAAAAGACTAGGGAGCACATCTCAAAGTGGTTCAATTGCCTGAATATTGGCAGGGATATCGAATAGTTCTAGAAGTCTTGCCCTGACTGTCGGGTGGTCTCTGCTCACAGACCCCCTAGGTCTCCTCTTTCCCCAATGCCTATTTTAGACGTTCCATTTCAACAGGTTTTGGATATTGTTGGCCCCCTCTCTAAACGTAAGAATGGGTATCAATGTATTCTCGTGCTGATTGATTACACAACACGGTATCCTGAAGTGGCTTCTCGCCAAAAACCCAACTCTGCATCTATTGCAAAGGCTCTATGTGAGTCTTTACCCATACTGGCATTCCCTTTTAGATTCTGACTAACCAGGGCACACCTTTTACTTCATGTGTCATGAAACAGTTGTGTGACAGCCATTAAAAGGCTGAGCACCACTGTTTACCATCTGCAGACGAATGGCCTGACGGAGCAGTTTAACAAGACTTTAAAGCAAATGATCAGGCAGGTCTCTCATGATGACCCGACGTTCTGGGACTGTGCTTTACCCTTCCTGATGTTCACGGTTTGGGAATCGCCACAGGCTTGAGTCCCTTTGATTTGCTGTTTGGTAGGCATCCACAGGGCATCTTAGATGTTGTTTGTAAGAAATGGACGGGTGTGTGTTCTAATGCTAATGGCCCTAGCTTTGCAGACCGGATTCTTTTCCTGCAGGATTAAATTTCTAGGCTTTCTTCTATCGATGTGGAGCACCAGCGACGTGAACTGGACGCCCAAAAATTCCATTATGATAAGCGGAGCAAACTTCGGGAATTTAAGCCTGGTGATCGCGTTCTGATCCGCATAAGTTCCTTCGTGAAATGGCAGGGTCCTGCCATTGAGAAACATATGGGGCAAGTAAATTACAAGGTCAGAGTACCTGGTAGACTGAGGCCCATGCAGGTTTTACATGTTAATTTCTTGATTGAGTGGCAAGGACCCAGGAAGTGTTGACATCCGTGGCTGCTGTGTCCCAGACAGATGTTGCTATTGGTGATGATTTGACTGACATGCAAAAAGTAGAGTTGCTGTCTCTGATTATTTTAAGCCATTCCAGGCCTGACTGGGCTTGCCAAAAATAAGATTGCTACAGAGCCTGGTGTTAAGGTGCAGATGTGCCCTTTTCAGATACCCAAGGCAAAACTGACTGTAGTGCACGATGAAGTCAGACAGATACTTGAATTGGCTGTTATTCGCAAAAGTGAAAGTGATTGGTGTAGTCCAATCGTTTTGGTCACAAAACCCGATGGTTTGTTTTGGTTCTGTATCGATTTCAGATGCTTAAATAAGTTTTCCATATTTGATGCTTATCATATGACCTGTGTTGATGAGCTATTGGAGAATTCGGGACAGGCATCGTATATATACATTCGATCTTACAAAAGGATATTGCCTCTTGAGGCTTCTAGTTGCGAATAAACAGCATTTGCCACCCCTGACGGTTTATATGAGTTTACTACCCCCGCCCCATTTTTGTCTGTATGGTGCCCCTTTTACTTTCCAGCATATAAAAGATCAGATTTTGTTTCCCCATTCTGAATATTCCGGGCCGTATCTCGATGATGTCATCATTTTCAGTAATATTTGGAATGACTTCAGGCTGTACTGGACAGCTTGAGACAGGCTGGATTGACAGCTAACCCTAAGAAATTCAAGTTGGGTATGTCTGAAACACTGCTTAGGTTATTCTATGGGCAAAGGTTTGGTTAGGCCTCAGGTAAAGAAGGTGAATGAGGTGCTCACTTACCCACATCCGAAAACACAGATACGTGTTTGTGCCTTTATTGGTCTTAGCAGTTATCATAGGAGATTCATCCACAATTTTGCGTCTCTGCACACGTCAAAGCCAGTGTCCTCTCCTGCCTGGCAGAGCCTGGTTCTGTGGATCGCTTGGTTCACAAAGGAGTGAAAAGAGCTGAAGGTGGGGGTGTGACCGCTGCAATAGGGGGAAACGGCAGCCCTTCAGAACCCCCTCTTAAACAGTTTTTCAATGGGCAACAAACTCACTCTTACATCTCCTCTTTGCGGGATCAGCTGCACGCAGAGCTACGGACATTTAAAAGACCGAGCCGCAGATATCCTGAGGTGTTTCACTCTCCTGTCTCTCTTCCCCCAGACTTCCAACGCTCTGGCTGCTGCTGCCGGCCCACTGGATCCCCTTGATGAAGACAACTTTGTGTTCTTTTCAGCAGGAGTCGGTTCCGATTTTCCTTATGAGGCCGGATCGCCTCTGCATGTGGCTGAAAAGCAATAAAGTTCGTACGCCTTGGAAAGCCTCCTGTGCAACTTTGTGACCCAAGCTTGAATAAATGTTTTTATTATATTACTAGCTGTGTACGCCCGTACTGTAAAAAGCCTTGGGTCCTAGAAACTATTGAAATCGTCAGAAAAAAAATTGAAATGTAGAGATGTCAGGTAATTGAAAGGAACTACTCTGGGCTTTTCTCTCCTAGGTTTTTTTGTGCTGACGTGCTCGCCTAGCTTGTGTATTAGTGGCGGGAGGAAAAGTAAAAGGGATACCATTTTGCCATTGTGCTCATCTCGCTTGCATAAGAGTTTCTCTCTTTTCTCGGTGGTTTTACTTTGGCAACAAAGTCGCTTTCTTCTTCCGACTCGTTAACTTGGGGCAGCCTTGCCCTCTCTATGAGCTTCATGCTGTACTAGCCTCACATTTCGACGCTGGACAAACAGACATACACACTTCCACGCGTATACGTTTAGTTTTCAGTTTCCTCGGAGGTGGAGCCCTTACCCCGACTCCACATCTGACTTCTGGGCTGGGCAGACATACAGGCTTCTACGCGTAGATGTTTATATATAAGATAGTAATAATAATGGCAGTTCAAAATGCAGAGTGCCCGGACTCAAACCCGGAACCTTTTGGTTATAAGGCAGCAGTTCTTACCCATGCACCATCCAAGAATACATGTCAAGTTTCTTCCAATTGATATATGAGCTTGGGTTTGTAACTCATTGACAGCAATATGTAAATTGAATAATTTTTTTTCTTTGCTTATATTCATGAACTAGCAAAATACCCACGCTTTGCAACGGTGAAGTACTGCCTTAAAATTTTTATTAAGAAGAAAAGTAAACCTTTTTAAACTAAGGGAAAATATACCAATAATTATTTGTTAACACTAGAATTACCAGAGCCTACGAAAAAACTCGTAGATCCGTCCCACCTTAAATCGATACTTAAATCCGTCCGCACCTCTAGATTTTAGGTGCATAGCAGCAGAAGGCCGCCTCACCATTTCTTTTAAGTTTTGGAGATACTCATTTGAGGATATGAGGTTATATAAGATGGGGCGAGATTATTTAAGGCTTTATAAACCATAAGCAGAATTTTAAAGTTAATCCTGAATGACACAGGTAACCAGTGTAGTGACATCAAAACTGGAGAAATGTGCTCGGATTTTCTTTTCCTAGTTAGGATTCTAGCAGCTGCATTCTGCACTAGTTGCAAACGATTTATGTCTTTTTTGGGTAGTCCTGAGAGGAGTGCATTACAGTAATCTTGTCGACTGAAAAAAAATGCGTGAACTAATTTCTCAGCATCTTTTAGTGATATAAGAGGTCTAACTTTAGCTATGTTTCTTAAGTGAAAAAATGCTGTCCTAATGATCTGATTAATATGAGATTTAAAATTCAGATTACAACAATTCAGAACATAAGGTAATCAGAACATAAAACATAAACACACTATGTAAGGTATTGTCTTCTGAAATGTCATTCTCAATTATGTAAATACAACCCTTAAACCCCCCCTTTACAGCTGACGGTTCTAAATCTTACCCAAGGTTTTCTCCACATGGATTGTATAATTACTAAGATCTGTTGGCTCTTAACTGCTGATATCTCAGTTGTCTCTTTACTTCACCTATCCCCAGCTGGATTTTTTATGTTTGGATGTGCTCTATCTTTTGGCATGTCAGAGTTCTTAATCATAACCTAAAGCAAAGAAAAGTATTCTCCCACCTCACAGGCTTAAAAGACAAGACATTGTTTTTACGGGATACCTTACTAACGACTAAGGACCAGTTTCAACTGAAAAGAGACTGGATCAGCCAAGTCTTTCATTTAAGCTATAAGACAACCAAAGGTATAGGAATTTAAATCTGTAAAACAGTCCCACCTGCAGCAATAGAAGTAGTATTTGATTCTGAAGGTTTGTACATTGTGGTGGTGGGGAACTTATTAATCTCTAAGGTAATTCTGTCAAATATATAAGCAACTAATATGGATGAAAGAGAATCTATGCCAAATGTACTTGCACTGGTTCTTGGTATGTGCACTCATAAAATTATAATGGCTAGAAGTTTTTATTGCATTTTAAATCCAGACTTGGATAGGTTCTCAACAACAGCATCTAAAACTGCAAAGATAATTACAAAATTTGTTGTGGAGATTTTTCCTCTCACCAGTATATCATAGTAATTCCAGAACTGATTATTTCTGCATTGATAATTATTTCCTATCAAACCTTTTAAGTATGACAATATTTTCAAATCTAACTATGCTCTGGTTATTTCGGAGTTTGCATCAGTATGCTCAACACACTTAACCCACAGTTGATATCTTAACTCCCAAAGATGAAAACTTTATAGCATTCTTTTCCAATCATAATAATAATTTTTTAGGCCAGTGTATCATCAGAGGTTTCTATAGGAACACTCTGGAAAACAATGAAGGCTTTATAAGTGGACAAATTATTTCATATCTCTCTCATAAAAACAAACTTGAGATTAAGAAGACATCAGAACTAATTACAGAGATTTCCAGAGTAGATCATGAGTATGCCAGATCTCCTAATAAGGTTCTCTATAGGCTAAGAATGGCTAAACAACTTATTTTTAAATTGCAACATTATTATTAATAAAACACAGAGGGAATGCTTATAAGATTGTAGTTCAACAATCCACAACCAGAAAGTTTGCAATACAATAACAGAAATTACTAATACAACTGGAAATAAAATCGGGGATCTTGCAGAGATAACTGACACATTTAAGGAGTATTACAAGTCCATATGTTCATGTCAGTGTAAAAAAGAGACCCAAGCTAAGCACTTTTAGTACCACAGTTCAATATTCTGAGTGAAGAAGAATTTGCTATAAATACAGAATGCCATAAACTCGCTTCATAGTTGGATAGCTACGATCACAAATGGCTAACTATTTGAAATTTAGCAAAAATGTTAATCTAAATTTGCTTTATTATTATTAATGTTTTTAGAAGCTAAACATAGTAAAGTCTACATTAAACATTCTGCCAAGTATTAATAGTTTCTTTAAGGAAAATAAAGACCTATTACAATGTGCATTATATAAACCATTTTGACTCCTGAATAATGATGTTAAGATATTAGTGAAAGTCTTAGCTAGGACTGAGAAAGTGCTTCCTTCTGCTATATCATAAGTCCAAACTAGATTTTATGAAGGCAGGCACTCCTGTTTAATGTAATATACTTCCCAACAAAATGAAGTCAAATCATACTATCTTTTGATATGGAAAAGGCCTTTGATGAATGAAATTATCTATTTTACTACAGATTTAGGTTTGGCCTCCGTATATCTGCATGGATAAAACTGCCTAATACTGAACCAGAAGCCTCAGTCCTCATTAATAATACAAACTCTGATCACTTTGCTTGACTGTTTATCCCCAGAAGAAACCATAGCTAAAGGGGATTATAAGAGAAGAACTTGAACAGCAAATATCACTATATTCAGATGATATAGTGCTTTATATCAGACCCCTAATTATCTCTGTATACATAAGCACATCATTCTTTAAGAAATTAAACTAAGTTATGGCATCATTTTTTCTGAGATTTGAAACAGACACTTGATCAAAAGGCAAATCTACAAAGATTTAAAGCAAAAGGTGATATACTGTAGCTTTACCTATCTTTCAGTTTTATTAGTGGGCAGCAAATATACCAACAATAAAATCTTGGAAATCGTTGGAATTCATGAATTCATATCAGTCAGGCTTGAAATGGAAAACAAATCCTATTCTAAATCTTTCTTGTATGACCTGCTCTGTGCTCCAACCAATGCTAACTATCATCAATTTACCAGAACTTCAGTCATCCACCAACTGCTTAAAATAATAAAACCAAAGTAGGGCACATTTCAAAGTAAAGAAGCTCTTACCTGTTCATTTATACACAATAATCACCTTTTTCCACCTTTGCACACCTATTCAATCTTTAACCTATGGACAAATAGTAGGGATTAAAACACATTTAGAGGCCTTTATAGAGATAACGTATTTGCATCTTATAAACAATTACACAACTGATTTAACTCCCCGGCATCACACTTTTTTTCCTAAATGCATATTAGGTTTCCTTTTACATTTCTACCCAGCCTTTCACATCTCATGTCTATAATAATCCCAGAGGTCATACAGGTTATTCTTGATAAACACTCAGACGGCATTTTAACAGTATAAAAATGATTTCAAAGATCTTGCTGAATGGTGGGAACTGGACCTTTCAGTCTCAGAAAAGGAGTGGAACCCATACATAGAATACACCCTTGCTCTATGTGTGCCCAGCATTTTATACTTTTAAATAAAGGTCTTTCATTAATCATAGTTGTGATGGTTGATATCATCTTGCCTGAAGAAAGGGCCTGAGTTGCCTCGAAAGCTTGCATATTGTAATCTTTTTATTTAGCCAATAAAAGGTGTCATTTTGCTTGACTTTTCACTACATTCATAATGGCTAACACGATACAACACCCTAGTACTACAGTATTAATCATGGTTAAAACTGTCTAAAATGCACATAGGGCAAGACCCAACCTGAAAGTATTTTGGGAATAGATTAAACTAACATTATTTTGGACAAAAATTCCTATATACCTCTCAGACGGCCTTAGTTTTAACAGTCATTCCAAATTCAATAATGGTGGTTTTTGGTGTACCCCTGAATAGGGTTAAACTGAATAGAGAAAAATCGATTATAATAGCATATGCCACACTACTTTAATGCAGCGTAACTGTAAGAATTCCATCCCCTCACTCAGTGGGTAAGCAATGCTCTATATTATCTCAAATCAGACAAAAATAAAATTCTCTCAGAGGATAGATCCAAAAATTTTTTAAAACATGGCAAGTACTCATTAATTTTAGATTAAATATGCTGGGTGTGTGACTCATTTATGGTAATTTGTTTTCTCATGTTTTTCTGTTGTATTTCTGTTTTTCCATTGTTTTCTTTATACTCATTTTGAAGTAAATGGTTGTATCTCTTGTATTATTACTGTATATGTTTGATTGAGTAGAATGCCATTGTAATGTTCTGGTTTTCGTAAATAAATTCAAATATATAAAAAACAATGTTTAGTTAAAGCCTTTAGTTTAATTTAGCCTTAATTTTATTTGAATTAGAGTTTAATGGTTGAGGATATTGTTAGGAGGTTTGGTTTTTGTACCTAAAAACATTATTCCTAGGTTTTGTTTTGCTTATTATTGAGACTTTCTTTTCAACATGTAAAGCACCAATGACTGGCTTTACATAATTTACATTGTTTTTGCTGGGCAGCGAATGTCCAAAATTTGGACTGAAAGTCCATACAGCTTTGAAGCTATAGTGTAATAGTTTGCTATTGAAAGAAGGTTGTATGTCTTTTCTTTCTTATGCACTGTAATCTACATGACATTGTTTACTACTTCACATGAAAAAAATCACAAATCATATGGTTCAAAAGTCACTGAGAATCTTGAATAAATTTAAGCATTGCCTGAAGTGCTATTGTTGATTGCTCCTTCACAGGACAAAAACAAATTTCTCCCTCTCTAAAATACATATTATTCAGTAAATGGGACATGCTTGATATTAGGACCTTGATGTATTTGCATTTTGATGATGTTTTTCCCTTTTTTGACAATATGTACGCATTAAATATAACCAGTGGCAAAAATGTTTCTTCTGCATTAAGGTTGGAGGCATTGAAGGCAGTACAGTTGTCTTTCTCAAACTCCCTTCTTTATGTGTTACAGACACTTAATTAGAAACATGTCATTACTATGATAAAGGAAATTTGTCAAGACCACTGACTCCTAAAAGTTAAATCATATTACATTATTATATCATTACAGCAGGATCTTTACAGTCATAATAATACACTATACTGTATGTTCTCGCTTCATTCATGAAAGATATGGTCTCATTCAGTTCAAATCTATATACAGTATCATATGTACAGTTGTTAAAAAATATCTTAGACCTAGTCTACAGTAACTTAAACTTGAAAATGCGCCTTTTTCCTATTCATTTTGACAATTCATCCACACTGAAAGTAATTTTGACCAATAATAATAAAATTAATAATAAAACATTTTATTTATATAGCACCTGACCAATGAAGATGAGTGGTTTTGAAAGCTGTATACATTTGAAAGTGCTGGGTCTTTCATAGCGGTGTGCATTGGAAAAAGAGAGCTTTTCAAAATTGCCGATGTTTGGTTGTTGTGTTTGGGAACTGACTTATGTTTTGTCCCATGTCATCTCATCTTTACTCTCAGGATGGTCCATTATTAACTTCTCAGCATCAGCTGACAGTTACTGCTTCTTGAAACACTGAGATATTTTTCTGTATTTATTTTTGTAGGACTCCCCTAAGGCTTTGGCAACTTTATACCTATTTGTAACCTTTGAAAGTAATTGTACTTTTTATCATCTGCTTCCAAAAAATGAACTGTTGTTTTTCTTTGTTCAGTTTACTTTGGGTTGTATCTGTAAGCAAACAGCACTCGTGACCCATGCCCAAATATAAAGATTTAAGTGTTCTTGGTGTTTGAGTGACAGATAACCTTTTAGAAAACAGTCTGCACAGTCTAATGTGGAAGGCAAATATTTAAATCATTTGTCAAATGTATCCATGTTAGCACAGACTAAGCCGTGGCAGTGAGAAATGTACTCTGGATTAGATCACACTCTGTTTATATGCATTATTTTGTTTTTATTTCTTAGACTTATTTTGTATTCTGCTTTCTCATGCTGCTAGTTTCCTCCAAGCAACCCAAAAATATATATTTTTTTCTTATATGTATAGGTACTGTAATGTGAATTCCAGTTTTCCTGCAAAAATGTCCACGTCTCTTGTGTTTTACTGATTCCCGTTTCCTGTTCATTTTTGGTCAAAATCAGCAGATGTGAATTTTATCTCTTTCAGTGTCACTGAGTTATTCATTTTCAATGGTTTATTATTCAAGTAAATTATACTTTATTAATGTTATAATATTTTCTCTTTCAATAGTTATTCTCGAGAAACCTATTCGGATTCCAAGGTCCCTCTCTGTCAAGGCTGCCAGTGTCCTGAAAGGCTTTTTAAATAAGGTAATCACTAATTTTTGGCAAGGTTAATTTATTTAAGGAATGTATGGCCTTGCACAAGGCTTTAGTCATATTAATTAATAATGTATGTACTTTAGAGTGAAGTGAGTAATCTCTGCTGGTTTGGTGCCCTCAAATAATGGGCATATTCCTAATGGCCTTAAAGGGTCATGTTGTTTAATGGTTTAAACCAGAATGCATAAGAATTTTATTCCTCTTGACTGTGTGCTGTTAATTGAGTAGTAGAGAACTGATAGAATGGACCATAAACATTTTCTTTCTTACATCATTAAATTAACCTTTTTCATAGTAAAAGTATTTATTCTTTGTTTCTGAAAAAAAAAGTGTCAGATCATAGTAAAAAAACAGAGAAACCTAGACCATTGATTTTAACAAAGATAAAATGTAAAGATAGGAGAATAATAAATGAGAAGTCATATTGTTATTACCCTCAGAATTTATACAATTTCCCAACTTTAGCATCAGAGATTCTGTAGACAGATTTTTAAATGATGGTGTAATAGTAGTACTGGATCTTTTTCAACAAGTAACCACATTTCACTGTTCTGACTATTTGCTACAGTACTAGCCTTTATTTTTTTTTCTGTAGCAACAGCTTATGAAAAATTATCTGTATTGACAGGAATTATATTTTGCCCTTCTGTTTCCAAGTACAAGATATCCAAGGCAATTGTAGTGGTCTGGTGGTTTGAATAGTCACTAAAGGTGCCACCTCTTCTGAGAGAGTCTACATTTGGTAGAGTGTCCATAGTTTTCTTCCACATAAGCTACCATTTTGGGGCAATAGTCTCTGAATCAGACCAAGTCAAGGATGCACTTACATCCCAGTTGTCCTGTATGATCATGGAGACAGTTAAGTAGTTTTCAGATTCTCTGGTGACAAAAGCTAATAAACTGATCTCTGTTTTGATGTTTGCTAAAAAGTAGTAAATTTTATTTTATTCTAGCTGCTTCCTCTGTTCATACGTTAAATGCAGTGTCAGACAACTGACCTTCAAATTGCATTTCAATTATTTCCCAGCTTTCTTGTGTGTAGCAGATTTACAGATAATAATGTCAGCTCTCTGTTGCTGCATTATTTCAGTTTTATTGCATCAGAACTATTGTGTCTATCATACAGTTCCTTCCCTTTAAAAATGTTAGGGGTCCCTATGGTTATAGCATCAAAGACTCAGCTAGGTTTAGAGAAGGAAAATCTATGGGTGTATGACATAGGTGGTGTCACTGACATAAAACCATAATGGTTATCAGCTGATAGAGTTCTGTAAGGCATCATCTGAATTTTGAAGATTGTGTAATGTAAACTGCTTAACTGAATCACTCTGTGTTTCCAAAATCTGCCACTACTGGACTGCATCTAGATTTTTTTTTGCCATCATAATACTTGATGCAAAATGAAAAGGTTAACAAAACAGCTAACACAGAGTATCCTGTTGTGTCTGACTTTGCAGATTTTAATTTTCAGGTAAGCAGGTATAGTCTGTTGCCACCAAAAATGTGTTGCCATATGAATAATCATGGAACATTTAAACAACTGTCCACTTTGAAGCAAGCAATTTCAATGTATGTACTGGATATACAGACTTGCTGCATAACAGACTGACTTACTGGGTGCAGTCTTCCCATCTTGCACCCAGTAATAACACAACTCCAATGCTTGCATCATTATGGTATACATAAGGTAACTTGGGAAAAGCAAAGCCTTAGACTGGAACAGTTACCAATTTCTCTGTAATGCTGTTAAAGGACCTTTCACAAACATTTGTTCCATTTTCATTATTGACACACGATTGACTGTATACCTTTGCAGACTTTTATTATCTGACCCCTTTAGCAGACCATTGATAATCCATCAAGAACCATCTTCACAGCATAAGGACTTTCAACTCTACTGTGTATGACCCACCATGACTCCATGGCTTTAGGTACATATGTACCTATTAACAAGCCCATGTCTGCTTCTATTTGAGGTGGATGCACAATCTAGGAGATAAGACCATCTTGCAATATCCTCGTGCTGTGCAATATTTTCTTTTTCCGCCAGGATGAAGTTCAGTGTGTAAACCTTTGACAGTTCAATGCATACATTTTCTTCAGCTCCACTGACTCGTAATTCTGATAGGACAGAATATTTTGCTAGTTTCTGTTTATTAATCTTATCCATTTCTACAGCACTGATATAGATCTGAGTTCTTCTTCCTTTGAAGATCATCTTTGCAGAGGAATCTATGAAGGCATAGATTTCTATATACAGTGGAACCTCGGTTTGCGAGCATAATTCGTTCCGGAAACGTGCTCGCAATCCAAAGCACTCGCATATCAAAGTGAATTTCCCCATAAGAAATAATGGAAACTCAGATGATTCGTTCCACAACCCAAAACTATTCATATAAAAATGATTAATACAAAATATAAAGTAAAATACATAATACAAATTAACCTGCACTTTACCTTTAAAAAGAATCATGGCTGGTGTGAGTTTCTAAACTCATATGGGATTCCACCCAACGGGACGACACGCGGAAGAGCCTCCCAAAGCAATCGCAGTCTCCCAGCGCTGTAGCAGTTCGCCGTATAAGCACATCCAAAAAGATCGCAGACATGCTATAAGCGCCTGTCGTCAATGGGTCATACAAGGAATATTATAAAGATCCCGGTACAATAAATAACAGCGCTGTTGCTGTTTCAAGCTGAATAAAGCTGGTGTTAAAGTACTGAGACTCAGCTTCGTGTTTTGGGGAGCAAGATGGGGACTCGCACTTCACAGCGCACACACACACAGTCACAATGCTGTAGTAAACAGTATACGCTCATACGGATGTGGACTATATGAGTGAGGCACACAGACTCAGACAGAGAATAGGAGACGATTGCCAGAGAGAGAGAGAGAGAGAGAGAGATAGAGACGCGCTGGGCGAGCAAGCGAGATAAGGAGTGAGAGAGAGAGAGACGCGCTGGGCGAGCGAGCGAGCGAGATAAGGAGTGAGAGAGAGGGACGCGCTGGGCGAGCGAGCGAGATAAGGAGAGAGAGAGAGAGACGCGCTGGGCGAGCGAGATAAGGAGAGAGAGAGAGAGAGATGCGCTGGGCGAGCGAGATAAGGAGAGAGAGAGAACCACCATCAGCTCAGTTGTGATCACATGATGCTCAGCAGACAAAGTGTATCCATACTACTTGTATTTCAAGACATCGTTCGTTTATCAAGTCAAAATTTATTAAAAATCTTTGCTCATCTTGCAAAACACTCGTAAACCAAGTTACTCGTAAACCGAGGTTCCACTGTACCTTTCACTCATGTTAGACTTGACCATGACTAAGACCACAGCTAACACTCTCCTTACCGGCCCTGGCAACAGTGGGTGTCTATGATTCCACAAAGATATGCGAGCAGAAGATATCTTGCAATTCCTGCATTGTTGTCCTTTTTTTTTTTTATTGGACAAGGCTTTATTTTCTTTACTTATATACAAGAGGTTTGGATGTATCTGAGAACATATTTGACATTTACTTATTTCTACACATTCTTTACTACAGTGTCCCCTGCTGTGGTAGAAATTTACCATGTTATTAAGGAAAAGAGACATCCTCTATCAGGGTAAATCAGTAATCAGGCAGTTACTGTTTACAAAAAAAAAGGGGTTGAAACAAATCAACCCCCACCCAAGAGAAACAGAGCTAGGCCAGGAGAGTAAAACTTTAAGCTAGTAAAAATAACAAATTTAATAAATGAATAATGATAAATGGAGTAAAAGAGGGGAGAGAACCTGCTTCCTCAATTAAAATGCTTATTCTAAAATGTTATTGATTAGATCCTGCCAGGTTTTGAAAAAGTTTTGTGCAGATCCTCTAAGTGCAAATTCGATTTTTTCCAGTTTCAAATAGTATATAACATCAGTTACCTACTGACTTGGAATAGGTGAGTTAGGATTCTTCCAGTTGAGCAAGAAAAGTCTATGTGACAATAGTGAAGTAAAGGCAATTACAGTTTGTTTGTCCTTCTGAAAGGCATTTAAAAAACTTGGTTCAGAATGATGTTAATTTGGCACACACCCAAAACATGTGGCCCAGTGAGGCCAGAGCTTGATTGCAACGTTCGCAGGTTGGATCTTGCCCTGGAAACATTTTGGATAATTTTAAACGAGACAGATGTGCTCGATATATACTGTAATTTTGAGTTGAATAATTCTATGCTTTGCGCATATGGAGCTCAAGTGCATTGCTACTTTCCACTGCTTTTCTGAGATATTGAGTGAGAGATCCTCTTCCCACTGTTCACTTGGATCTTTGAAAGGAAGGGACTGTAAAATGATTTTATATAATACTGAAATGCTGTCTAAATCCTCAAGACTGATCAATATTTTTTCCGGCATAGTGGGAGGTGAGGAAAATTGGGCAGGTCCTGTTTAACAAAGTTTCTAATTTGAAGGTAGTGAAAGAAATGTGTTGCTGGAAAGTTAAATTTGGAGTGTAATTGTTTGTAGGATGCAAAGAGGTTGTCTATGTACAGATATCTAAGTGATTTAATCCTGAATGTTTTTCAGACATTAAAAACTGTATATGTATGAGAGAGTGGAAAGAGGTGGTTCTCTTGTGGAGGTGCCACAGATAAAAGCTTCTCTATCTTGAAATACTTCCTACATTGGTTCCATATTCTGATTGAGCAAAGCACAATTGGGTTGTAACTATATTGGCAATAACTTGTATTTATTAGGGTTCAAAGCAAGGAATATAAAGAAGTACTGCAGTATTTTATTTCTATTGTGGACCAAGCCTGTGTATGTTCATCTATTTGTGTTCATGTTTTCATAGCTTTTATATTTTCTGCCCAGTAATAAAAGTGAAAGTGAGGTAGAGCCATGCTGACTTCCGCCTTAGGTCTTTGTAGGGTCGCCCTTTGGATTTGTGGATGTTTTGATTTCCAAATAAATGAGGTTATGGTTGAATCTAATTTCTTAAAAAAAAACATCTATTGATGTACATTGGAATGTTTTGAAATAAAAAAGGAAGCTTAGGAAGGATACTCATCTTAACAATGTTGATTCTTCCAGCTAAAGTGAGATGAAGGGTTGACCACCTATGCAAGTCTTGCTTAATTGTTTTCATACAGAAGACAACATTTTGTTGATAAAGAGCTTTATGTTTACTTGTGATGTTTAACCCAAGGTATTTTAAACTGATCTGTGACTAGCCTGTTACAGCATGGTCAGAATGATCAGAGAAACAGAATAGAGGTTCATTTTATAAACTATTGAATTACATACAGTGTCAATCAATGCATATATTTTACTCTTGTTGGTTTGTTTGTTTAGACCCAAATGACTTGTATAAAATAAAAGTCAGTTATATTTTTTTCTGGTTCTTCCTATACCTTTTGAGTTGAGCCACCATCCATGAAATATCTGTGCATAGAACAGCTGTCCATTCTGGTTGTTTTACAGGACATCTGCAGACCTCTTAGTCATCTTTTAGTACATTTTATTGTTCACTTGACTTTTATCTGGTTCCCTGATATACTTGCAAAGGTTTCTGACATTTATTAACCCTTTATGCTATTTCTTTAAGATGAATGCTATGTTACCCTAAAATTGTTCCATCACACTGCTTAAGGCATTTAAAGCATAAACATTTAGATTTCAAGAAGTCAATCCCTCTTTCATTTGATAGTTTCTTGGTCCACTTCAAAATAGACATGGTTTCCTAAATGCCTATGACAGTGGTATATTGAGTCCCCTTTTCAGAAGCAATTGTAATTTTTGTAACAAAACTACTTCTTCTCTGGACACTTTTCAGGGGAGACTTCCCTTTGTGGGTCTTTTCATTTTTCCTTCCTAAATATAGCTGCATTTTCCCAAAATTACCAAAGTTCTGCAGCTTCAACTCAAAAAATGGGATTCAACAAAAGCATGACACGCAGAAATGATTCGACAGACAAAATATCTTCGTTTTTTAAAGTTTAGTTAAGTTTCAAAGTAAAACAGTTCACACAAAAAAGAAAACTAAAATAGCAAAAAAAAAGAAAAACTAATGTTAAGAAAAGTTCAGTTCTAGGCTTAATCTTACTACATCTCAAATCGTTACTATTTACTTAACATTTCTGAACCATTTCAAAACCGTCAGAAAACTGTATACTTATCCCATTTCTAACTTGAAAATGGGTCTTTCAAGTCCCTCTTTACTGGGATTGTTCTTACCACAACTAAGCTTATTATCACACTGTTACTCAGTTATAGTAAGAAAGTTCTATCTCTTGCTAACTTATAGGGGGAAAAGATTGTACCATAACTTATGACTATGAAAGAAATTTATATTCTATTCAAATTAAGCAAACATTAATATGAGTTTAATTCAAAACTTTAGCTTTCTAAGATTGGCTCTTACACTAGATTTATGGCTTTGATAGGTCCTTCCATGCACAGGATACAAAGATTTTCTAGCCTGTTGATGCAGACAGTGAACTAGTTCGGCAAGTCATCCCTTTCTGTCCTCATTTTCCCCAATATCATAAGTTATAGTTTCTGTTATGTTCTGTATTTTGGCCACTAAGTGGAGATAGTGAAGAAAGATAGAGGAGAGTGTTAAGAAAAACAAAAAAGTATCAGAGGACTTACTGTTTCATGTTCTCAGTTCTTGGATTAAGTCTTTAACTTTTGGGCACTGAGTCTTTTCATTTTATCCTCTGACAACTTAACAAATTGGCGATGAGGTACTTACTTGCTTCTACTGGTCTACAATGGCCGTTGCTGCTACTCCTTTTCCTCTGCCATGACTGGGTCAACCTGTTATACCGTTCGAAATGTGGCTGAAAATGTTCAGTAACTACATGCTGGTTCTTGGTGCATCAGGAGATGAATGGCCGGAAGCATGCAAAAAGGCACTTCTCCTTCATTGTCTGGGAACAGAAGGTCAGAGATTGTTTTACACACTTCTGAATCAAGGTAGGTAGATGGGGGACACCATTACGGATTTACGAGCTCACTGCTCCATGAAGAAATGTTGTTGCTAGCGGCATGCTTTTAGAAAACGTGCTCAGGCTGCTAATGAAACTATTTCACAGTAAGTAGCCGCACTATGTGGCAGTTAAATGTGAGTTTGACACTAAACTGGATGAAATGTTACGAGATCAATTGGTAGAACACATGGTTAGTCATCGCATATACGAACGATTACTTTTAGAAGCTGACTTGACTTTGGATAAGGCTATTACGATTGCTATGCAAATTGAAACTGCTGGTAAGCAGGTAAAGTTTATTTCAGGAGATAGACCAGTGCTGGTGCAAAGTTTACACACTAAACCTGCGTCTGCTGCTGGCCGCCACCGCAACAGACCTTACAAGCCTCCGCCAGTTTCACAACCTAAAGCTACTGCGCCTCCTGCTGCCTCTGTTCGTGCTTGCTATCGCTGCAGATCTGATAAGCATCTTGCAAATGATAAAAACTGTCCTGCTGCTTCTGCTAAATGTAAAAACTGTCAAAAGACTGGTCATTTTGCACGGGTTTGCCATTCTCCGCAAACATGCTCTGTGCAATAAGTTGCCTTACCTGAGCTTCAGATCCTTTACTTAAGTGACCATTCAGTGGCCAATAGAATCCGTTGCAGTGTCATAATGAAAACATCAACTGCACACATGGATCTGACTGTGGATTCTGGATCATCGGTATCCATTTTGCCTAAATGTATATATGTTGCAAACTTTCAAGGAGAACCTTTACTGCCACCTTCAGTTAAGCCAGTGACTTATTCACGTTCTCCACTCCCTGTGCTTGGTTGCTTACCTGTTACTGTGTCCAAAGGTGATATTAGATGATCTACGTCAGTCTTCATAGTGCTTCATAGTGGAGTCTGGGACTGCTTTGTTGGGAATGGATTTAATAAAGGGTCTACATTTGTGCTTTAACGGCAGTACCGTCTTACCATGTGCTACCACAAACTCTATTCCCGTCATCTGTCTTTCTACAGCTCCGCTTACCCTAGGTTGTGCAAAAGGATTCATACACAAAGTTAAAGTATTAGACTCTGTTACTCCAGTACGACAAAAATTACGTCATTTATCACTGTCAGTTCTGCATGATGTCAGTGCAGAGGTAAATCGCCTTCTTCAAGCAGGGATTATGGAAAGCATTGATGCCTCTCCTTGGGTCTCTCCCATTGTGTTGATCCAAAAGAGGACTGGGGGTATCCGTATGTGTGTTGACTTGCGTGAACCAAATAAAGCTATTATTACAGACAGCTTTTCTCTTCCTCACATTGATGAAATGCTGTCATTGCTGAGAGGAGCAACAGTCTTCTCCACTATTGATTTAGAAAGTGCATATTTTTTAGCTTTTGCTTCACGAAGACAGCCATGATCTGACTGCCTTTATTACTCATGAAGGACTGTTCAGGTTCTGCCGGGTCCCATATGGGTTAACATCTGCTCCATCTGCTTTTCAAAAGATGCTCGCTGCAATCTTGCAGGGGTTGCCAAATGTTGCAAACTACTTAGATGATATAATTTTGTGGGGACGAACACAAGCCAACCAGGATTGGACACTTCAAGCAGTTCTTAAATGCATAAAAGATGCAGGATTGCAGTTAAATGAATCAAAATGTCATTTTAATCAGGCCAGTCTGCATTTTTTGGGTTATACTTTTACAGCACAAGGGATACAACCTGATCAGGAGCACCTTGCTGCTCTTCTGCATGCTCCAGCTCCAACTGATGTTACCAAGTTATGTTCATTCCTTGGATTTGCATCTTGGTATAATAAGTTTATTCCAAATTTTTTCACCATTGTAGAACCCCTACGCGCCTGCCTCTGCTAAGATACACAGTTTTCCTGGTCTGAGGAAGCTCAACACAGCTTTCTGTCAGTGAAAAAGTTGCTAATTGACAGTCCAGCTCTAGTCTTATTTGACCCTGATTTGCCTACTATAGTTTCCACTGACTCGTCTGATTATGGGCTCGGAGCTGTCATAGCTCAAGTCCAACCTGACCATATGGAGTGGACTGTTGTCTTTGCATCTAGGACTCTTACTGCTGCTAAAAGGAAATATTCTACAGTTGAAAAAGAAGCTCTTGGATGTGCATGGGCTGTTGAAAAATGGAGGACTTACTTGTGGGGTCATAAATTTATCCTCCGCACTGATCATCAATTGTTGACCACTCTACTGTCCTCAAAAGGGTCTGATCGTGCAGGCATGCGGATTGCATGCTGGGCAGCACGACTGTTGTGTTTCAACTATACTTTTGCTTACCGTCCTGGGTCACAGAATTACATTGCTGATTGTCTCTCTCACTTGCCCTTGCCTGCTGCTGCTGAGGATATTTCTGCAACTGAACATGAGTTTGTGGCAATGTTTTCTCCTCCTCTGGCTGCCCTCTAATCTGGTGAGTTTGCTTCTGCCTTTGCCTCTTGTAGCGAGTTATTTACTCTGTGAAATTAGATTACCTGTGGATGGCCGCCTTCTGTTAATGCAGTTGACATAGTTATGCATCCATATTTCCGATTACAAGATGAATTTAGTGCACAAAACAAGTTTGTGTTCTGTGGTGCCTGTCTCATTGCTCCTGTTTCTCTGCGCCATACCTTGGAAGTGCTTGCTTATGAAGGTCACCAAGACATTCTGAGAACTAAACAGCGTCTGCGTGAGCTATACTGGTGGCCAGGTACAGATGATATGGTCTTAGCTCAAGTTAAAAATTGTCAACTGTGCCAGTCATCTGACAAGACAGCTAATCCTTCAACTGCGCCTTTATAACCTGTTCCATTTACATTAGAACCCTGGCAAAAGTTGGCCATAGATATAGTGGGTCCATTTGAAACAGCTGTCTGGAATTGATGTTATGCTCTAACCCTCATTAATTATCATAGCAAGTGGCCAGAAGTTGCCTTCAATGCTTCTATCACTGCTCAGAATGTTATAGATTTTCTCACTTCAGTCTTTAGCAGATTTGGAAATTCACATTCCATAGCGTCAGATAATGGATGTCAATTGACATCAACAGACTTTGCAGCATTTCTGAAAGAAATATACAACACATAAGCCCTTCAGTATACCATCCAGCTGCAAATGGTGCCATTGAAAGATTTCATCGTGTTCTCAAAGGCTGTATCCAATCTTACAAGCGAAACCCTGGAAACCTGCTGTCTCAGAATTCCTTCAGGTATGTCGTGTAACACCACATGCTACTACAGGAGTTTCTCCATTTGAATTGCTTTATGGCCGAAAAATGCGAACACGCCTGAATGTCCTTCCTCCTCCTATTGCCTGCAAGGCCGATGATGTCACTGTTGGCAATTGAGTTTCCTCTCTTCAACAGAAATTGAAAAACTATACAGATACTAGACATGGTCCACGGATTCCTGTTTTTCAAAAAGGGGACAAGGTGCATTTTCGGAATCCAATACATGTTCCAAAAGCACACCCAAGATTTTCACAACCTGTGAAAATTAAAAATGAAATTGGTCCATGTACTTACCTGTTGACAGATGGGAAAAAATGTCATTCTTCTAATTTATCTAAGTCAAATACACCTGTGCCAAATGATGCTTCAGGGGATGCTACAGTGGAATTACAGCCTCAGTCTACATTTAAGTCAATACCTGAGGTTTTTCACATTCCTCATGCTCGTATGAGAAGATCTCCTCATTACTTGAGGACTTTGTTACATAAATTTAAATGTTTGATGTAATTCAGTGATCATTAGAATGCTAGTGATGTTTAACGACCTACTGTAATTGTACTATTCTTAAGTAAACGGGGAATATATTATGTTCTGTACTTTGACCACTAGGTGGAGATAGTGAAGAGGGATAGAGGAGAGTGTTAAGAAAAACTAAAAAGTTTGGATGACTAATTGTTTCCTGTTGTTGCTTGCAATTCTTGGATTAAATCTTTAACTTTTGGGCACTGAGTCTTCATTTTATCCTCTGACAACTTAACAGTTTCCATTATGAATGTTTACATTACTGTCAAAATTTTGACCACACTTCACATTGGACATAGCATTCCTGTAACTAATAAGAAAAGTTACACAGTCTCTTATTGCTGCTCCATCATCCAAATTTGAGGCCACTTCATTACCTTGTCCAGGTATATATCATCTTATCTGTATGTGGTTTCCATAAAGACTCTCAAGCAGCTTTTTGGTGTTTGTGTAACCTTCTGCTGACAGCCTTTAACAATCTCATGTGGTAAACCTCTGGTAATACTTCTGAGGTAGCAATGATAGATTGGCCATCTAGCTTTGTGAAGAGGATTACTTTTATTCTGCCTTGTGTGTTTTATTTATCCCATTTATTGACACCAATTGCATGCCCAACATACTTGGAAGGTGGTCTCTCTCTGAATTCCCCTTAAGGTTTTTTAAAATTATTTCCCTAAAAGGTTTTTTTGGAGTTTTTGGCTGTCAAAAACAGCGTGTTAAAGCCCATTGAGACATTCCTTGTGTGATTTTGGCTCTGTTAAAATGCCATAATGTTTCTTTTGAACTGGATTCTTAGGAGCATTATAACTATGTTACTGTGTCCTTTGATTTGTATTCTGCAACTGCTGCCTCTAATGCCAACTGATATTTTTTGGGTTTCAGCTGTGTCTCTTCCAAATGCAGAGCCTGCTACTTTTTTAAAGCTTCAGCATGAGCAGTTAGTGCTGCATACTCTGCCTCCTGCACCTTGAGTGCTCTAATGGAGGTCACTGATGAGCTAACTGTACTCCTTGTTTTTACAGAAACATCAGAGGCACTGTCAGTAGAAGTGACATTGTCAGGAATTCTGAATGCACTAAATTCCTTTAAAAGTTTTACATTTACCACATTGGAAAGCACCTTCAAGATGCTTTTAATTTGAAGCACTAAAAGTCCTTTGCATCTGTAATGAACATGTTAAGAGTCTTCAATTTAGCCTTGAAACCTTTATGGTGTTTCTTTTTTGCGCTTCCTCTTCAGTTAGTAAAGAAAATAACTTATCATTTAGCTCAATACACTGTATTTTCACTGCAGAAAGCTCAATTTCAGGTATCATTTACTTTTCACCAATTTATCCTTCTTGTGGTTTTTCTGTGTCCTTCATCAAAATGGATAGCTGATCATATTTTTCCTCTATAGCTTCTTGAAGTGTTGTTACTCTGCTTACACTTCTGTTTAACACTAACAGATGCCCAGAAATTAACCGGGGCTGTGCTATTGTGATGGCCTCTCACGGCCGTGTCACAGTCTTTCAGGTGGCGACACTCAGACTTGTGTGTGAGGTTTCCATTTCATTCATACACTAAGATCGGCAATAGTTTCTACTAATAGCTCCTTTTAAAGTATGTAAAATCCTTTTTTCTTATTTTAGTCCATCACACAAAGGAGCAGTTTCTGTCTTTTGAAAACCTTCAATCGCCTAATGTACCCTAAAGCATGCTAACAGTATGGCATGTTTTGTGTCAAGCCAACATCAAACTTTAAAAGGCAGTTTCAAACTTAAAATGTAGCTGTATCTTTTCTAGGTTTCCAAAATCATGCAGCTACTAAGATTGCCATAGTAGAAACCTGCATGAGAAAATTTAAAGAACAAATCATAAAAATTCAGAAAAAAGTTACTACACACACAGAATAAAAGGGAAAAGGTTTGTTTTCTGCTTCATTACAATCTTAGCTTTCTCAAGGTAAACTTCAGTTGCATTTTATATTTAAGTTACTTTTCTATGGTGAATTTACGTAGGCTTCACTTCAGTACATTCTATATGTATGATATGTTCAGTGTGGTTTGAAACTGCTTGCCTTCCATGCCTTACAACTACAGGGCAGCTCATAGACTGAACTAGCCTCTAGTCAAAAAGACAAGAAATAATTAGAATATTCAATTTACAAGTTAGCTTGAAGGGGTTATAACAGAATCTTCTACTAACTATGCACTAGTATACAGGCAAACATAACTAGTGTCACAGATTGTTCGGGCCCTTACCCAGCCGGGACGCCTGGAAGGACTGGACGGTGACATCTATGTCTTCCGGGTCACAAAGGGGCAACCGCCCTGGATCAGGAGAGGACCACAGGAGAAAAGGAAAGAAGCTTCAACCCGTTGGGACCTGTGGCCACTGCCAGGGGGTGCCTCAAGCCTCGTAGAACCCGGGAAACATTTATTTCCGCCACACCTGGGAAGATGGTGGAAGACCCTTCCAGGGACGCCCGGAGTGCTTCCGGTGCAAAGGGCAGCACTTCCGCCACACCAGGAAGTGCTGCCAGAAGGACGTCATTGGATACCTGGAGCACATCTGGGCAGGAATAAAAAGGGCCGCCTTCCTACAGTCTGAGAGCTTGAGTCGGGAGTGGGAGCAGGACGAAGCTACCAGGAGGAGAAGAAAAGCGGCCAAGGACTGAGAGAGAGAAGCCCTATAGTGGAGATTAGTGCTGAGTGCATTGTGTGTGGTGTTCGGGACTGTGATCCTGTGTTTATTGATGTCTAATAAACGTGTGCGTTTAATAAAGATCTGGTTTCTGACTGGTGGTGTCCAGGTTAGTCTCACAATGGCGCCCAACGTGGGGCCTTCCGCCTGTTACAAAGCGGGGGACCCTATAAATAAAAATTTTGTGAGGTGCCCGGGACCTCAGTCGGCTACACATACGTACTGCAGGGAGGCAGTCCACACACGCGCTGCGGACGTTCCACAAATCGCCATTAGGCCATCGGAGAGTCTCCAAAGTGCCGTCTTCCACCTGAGGGGGGTGAGGAATGCCAGCCAAGGCAGGAGAGAAGCGGATTCTCCAGCGTTTGTCGTCGCCGGAAAGACTGCGGTAGGCACAACCACTGACACGGCGGGAAGAGCCTACCTGGGGCTGACTGGGGTGTGCTGAACCTGACCGCGAAGCCGGGATGGCATTGTTAGATGAAAGGGAGAATCCTCCACGTCTTCAGAAGCTGAGGCAGAATGGCTACAGTGAGTCTCACAGACTCCTCGAGAGAAAGGAGAAGACGGCGACAGACCGGAAGTCCCTCCCCGTGACAGGCAAGGGACTGGACAGTGTGTGCCGCGTTCCCGTTGATGATTGGTCCGCGACGGGACCGTCGAACGTCCATCTTGAGCAAGGGGAGGGTCCAGCGAATCCCACAAGAAAACTGTAGAGGGCACAGCCGGTGAAAAGGACCAATGTAAAGGTAAATCCTTCACTGGCTGATGTTGTATTTATACCTGCAGCTCAGGATGATTCAGAGAAGATGCTTCGATTAATGCAGATAGTGCAGCAGGTAGAACACGACTTTCGTGTCTGTAGAGACGAGCTGAAGGGGAAGGCGGTCAGCCATGTCAGAGGGCAGAGAGGCGCGACGCTGGAATCTTTGGCCAGAGAATCGTGACGGTACAGGTGAGTAAAACCGGTACCGTAAAGGAAAAGGGAGGTGCGAATGAATCCATCCTGGTATTGTGTGGTTCCAGTGACCCAGTAGCTGCATCTCCGATAGTGGTAGTGACACGTAGAGCTGATCGCCTGGAAGGGGTGGAGCCAAGACGCTGGCTGACGAGTGCCATGGGTCTTAGCGCCCTACTGCCAGAGCCAGCATCAGTCTCGCGTCGTTCCACAGGGGTGCAGATGGCGAGGGGTCTATTCCTTTCCCGTAGGGAGACCCAAGCTGTCAGAATGCCCCAAAGAAAACGGAAGAATCGGAGGAGGAAAGCCGGTTCTTCCTGCAAAGTGAGACATGAGCCCGTGAGCTCACATAGTGTGACAGGCCGTCCTCTCCGGGGGCAGAGGGAAGCCCAGATGTCAGCAGGGATGGCACGGCTAAGGGCTGTTTCAGACGTCAACCCGATGAGGGGGAAATGACAATACTGGAGCGGGTGCTGAAGTTTCGGCGACCAGGATGCTGACCAAAGGGGGGCGTGTTGGCCCTATTACAGAGAGAAACACCACGACAGTGGTGTCAGGGCAACGACTCCGCCCCTGTGTCAATTTTATTTTTTATAAGACCAGGCCCTGGACAACAACCATTTAAACCCGCTTCGGCCAAAGTATACCCTCGCGGGACTGGCCGCTACGAAGGACGGTTCTTTGCTGGCGATGAGGCAGTGTCACAGATTGCTGGGGCCCTTAACCAGCCAGGACTCTTGGAAGGGACCGGAAGGTGACATCTATGTCTTCCGGGTCACAAAGGGGCAACCGCCCTGGATCAGGAGAGGACCACGGGAGAAAAGGAAAGAAGTTCCAATTCGTTGGGACCCATGGCCACTGCCAGGGGGCGCCTCAAGCCTCGTAGAACCCGGGAAACATTTACTTCCGCCACACCCGGGAAGATGGTGGAAGACTCTTCCAGGGACGCCCGGAGTGCTTCTGGTGCAAAGGGCAGCACTTCCGCCACACCAGGAAGTGCTGCCGGGAGGACGCCATCAGACACCTGGAGCACATCAGGGTGGGAATAAAAGGGGCCACCTTCCTACAGTCTGGAAGCTTGAGTCGGGAGTGGGAGCAGGATGAAGCTCCCAGGAGGAGAAGAAAGGCGGCCAAGGACTGAGAGAGAGTAGTCCTATAGTTGTGATTAATGCTGAGTGCATTGTGTATGGTGTTCGGGACTCTGATCCTGTGTTTATTGATGACTAATAAACGTGTGTGTTTTATAAAGATGTGGTTTCCGATTGGTGGTGTCCGGGTTAGTTTCACACTAGGAAATACTTATATAAATTTAACATAACCTAACAAATGGCTGCTACAGCAAGTATATATTTTACAAATTGCTAAATACAGAAATAGTACAAATAAAGACAAAGATTTTTTAAAACACAGAAAATGAAGGAAAAACTGATTAACATACTATGACACATAGATACACTCAATGTATAAAAAAACACTTTTTATTCTAATACTGGTAGAGTTGTATATTCAAGTAATGCGATAACTACAAAACAGCAATACTCAAGTTCAGCACACCTCTTTAGTCCCGATACCCGGACTCCTACAACAGGTAGTATCGGTTAGTAGTGGTAGGCAAACTCCAACCTCCCCTTTAAACTTTAATAAAACATTCCTGTTACCAAAAACTATAACCCAACATTAAACACTAAATATTTTAAAATACAGCATAAATTAAATCATAATTAACTGTTTAATTTTAGCTACAGAGCCTAATGGGAAGTCAGTACCATCCATCACTACAATACATTAAAACCAAGATTATCTGTCTATTAATTAATTGTTGAACTATGACTAGTTGATAATGGAAGAGAGGAAAATAAACGTCAGTCAGCATCATCTCAAGAGAAAAGAAACCTCTGGGGGTCCACAGTTAATTATAACAGAAAAAGTATTTGAGAATAGTGATCATTTAACTGTTTTTCTTTGGTAAAATGAACACACTGCTTTTACATATGGTTATATTATCTCCATGACAGGTTGTCTTTCACTGCTAATATACAGCACTAGCATTTCACCTTGGTATAAAGGGAGAGGATCAAGTCTCTGTTTTGGACCACAGCCAAGGCACTAGGGCATAGAGAGAAGATGCTGAACACATTCAACACTGATTCAGAAAGGAGGTGTTGTTGATGCTGGGTTATGAATGAAGGAATACATATTTTGCCAATTGTTTCTTAGGTGCACAAATGTTTTAACCTTTTGGTTGATAACTAGTGTAAACAATTTTGCTTCGGAGCTGGCAAACATGAGTGATGCCTACTGTTCTTGCTGACCACTAACACCTGATTGTCTGGGATATTCAGGCAAGAGTTTCACTTGATTGTGATCTGTCCTGCCTTATCAGACAGAGAAACCTAGAGGTGCACAAGAAGGGGAACAGACTTCTGTCAATTCTGTGCTGAAAGTTACAGTTTAGGTTCCCAAGGAATAGCTGTCATATTACAGGACAGCTGGAGGGGCACACAAACTAGACAACAGCAGTATCTTGATGGATGACCTGTGAAATGGATCACAGAAACCAAGCAGCAGCTGCCGAAGCACATGCAATTACTGACTATGCAGATAAGGCAGAAACACCACAGCACCTACTTAGGTCGAGGATTGTCCAGTTGCACAAACTAAACAAAGATACACTTGTCTGCAGACTGGCCAGCTGAACAGTCCAAAAATGTTCATGTCCTTGAACAAAGGTTGGCACTAATAATGAAAGAAAATAGCTTACTTGATAACCAGCTTAACAAGCTGTGGCAGCCATTGCCATTTTGGATAACTGTCCTAAGAAGAGCCAAATGGTAACTGTTCATTATGACACAGCTATTTCTTTATAAAGAGGAAAAAACACATATTTCTCAGGAACTTCTGCACAGTCCAAGATCCTCTTCAGAAAAAATAATTCAAAGGGAAGCTTAGTTTCCAAGCAAATAAACCGTAACAAATATATATTATTTCTTCTGTTTTTGTCCTATAATAAAATTCTATTTTCTTTTCATATGCTTCACACATGAGACAGGATTCTTCCAACCTTCACAAAAAAGCACCTGTTATAATTGTCAGGCTCTTGAAATTCACAAAGAGGTGATCTCCTGAAATCATGCCTTGGGTTCTAAGGCTTTTGTCCCACACAAAACCTAAAGAAAAATGGGGAAGGTTTTTATATTTAAAAATCTCAATAAGGGAATACCTAATGACAAAAATAAAGTTATTTTATATTTTAAAGATGTATTTGACAAAATATTCAAAGCAAGAACGGGCATTGAGAGGTGAAAATGGCATGCCTAAAAGGCAAACCCAAACAAAAATAACAGTCTTTATAATTCTGAACACTTTAGTTATGTAACTTCATAGTCTTTATTTGCTTAAACTAAAAAGGTTCCACTCCTTCAGACTTTACTCATAGTTCATGCCTCACAGTCTTCACTGCACCTTGTCTAAAGCTTGGAGACCAAAACTGCACACAGATTTCCAGATGAGGCCTAACAATTGCACTATAAACTACAATTTAACTATAATCTCCTTTGCAATGCACTCCACAAATAATGAGCTGTATAATCTAGCATTCAGTTTTCCTTTTTAATTGCCCCTGTATATACTGTAGTCTGAATATACATAGTAAAGAGTCTACTCCAACTGCTAGATCCTTCTCATAAGGTGCATGTTCAACCTTTAAACCTCTCATTGTGTATTAAAATGATATATGTAATGCTTTACATTAAACATGCCATTGTCTAAGACTTGCCTAGTCCTCAGTAGGGGGCTAGAGCCTGTCCCAGCAAGCATTGGTTGCAAGACAAAAACAAACCCCAGAGAAGTGCACAAGTCCATTGTAGGGTGACCACACACACACATTAGGGAAAGTTAGGCATCGGCAATCCAACCTGAGATGCATGTCTTTGGACTGTGGGAAGAAACTGGAGGACCCAGAAGAAATGCACACAGACACAGGGACAACATACAAACTCCACACGTTGAGAAACCAGGACATGAACTCCTTACTCCAAGATAGCAGCTCTACCACTGTACCACCACACCGCCCACTTTACATTTACTTACAGTACGTAAAATTCCATCTACTATGAATTTTCATAAATTTGAATCCTGTCCATGTCCATCTTTAATGATTTAGCAGATTCTAGATATCTGCCATTTCACCAGTTTGTTACTTATATTCTTATCAAAAAAATCTATTTATAGGATTTATATATAATCTGTCAGGATTACATGTTACTCCGATACACTAGATGGCAGTATCCCTGGGTCAAAATTTTTATATTGGCAGACGCACGGCATGCTGGGACCCATAGAATCCTGGAACAGCCCTGTTGGGTCCCATGGGGGCCACTAAGAGAAACTGCCTATATTAATGTTTGACCCAGAAGTATTTCCAATGGCTGTGCCCTAGCACCAGAAGTACTTAGATGTGGAGGACCGATAGAGCTGGAATTAGAGGTGTAGAGAAGAAGGAGGAGAGAAACAGAAAAAAGAATTGTGTTATGTGTATGCCATTTTGGAGCCTTAGTGCAAGATATTAGTGGAAAAAGTATGTGTGTGTATATATATATATATATATATATATATATATATATATATATATAAGTTGTTTAAAGTTTGAGTTGATTTATTCAGGAATAATATTCCTGTCTGTTTTTACCATTCCTACCAAAGATATTTCTGTCGACTAAATAAAAATTCCTTCTATTTAAAATTTAAATAGAACTTGAACAATAATATCCACGCAGACTTGCACGTAAGAGCGGGAGTTATCCATTTTAACAAGCAGCGTCTTGCACTGATACGAAATAGCTGTGTGTGTATATATGTAGATATGTATGTATATGTATATATATGTTTATATATGTGTGTGTGTATGTATATATATGTATTTGTGTGTATATGTGTGTGTGTATGTATGTGTGTATGTATATGTATGTGTATATATGTAGATATATATATGTGTGTATATATATGTGTATATGTATAGATATGTATATATATATGTTTGTGTGTGTGTGTGTAAATATATATATATATATTTATATATGACAGCAACACTCATCACTCACAACAGTGACAAAACAATTACATTGACAATCATGTTACGTTATTTTCAAAATGTTTCCTTTTCTTTTTCATTGCTTCTTTAACACACTACTTCTCCGCTGCGAAGCGCGGGTATTTTGCTAGTTG
>JANRMT010062815.1:539762-562366 GCA_026402145.1 Polypterus bichir lapradei
ATCAGGCGTAGGAACGCGCTTCATTCTGACTCTAACATTTTTGTAGCTGTGATGTGTGCATCAGTGTAATCGATGTACCAGGAAATCATGCATTGACAAAAGTTCCCCTTTGCTTGGAATTGAAAGTGTGATTAAATGCGTTATTTTTTGTTATGGAGTACATGCATCGAAGCTTCTCGGCTGTGCTTGTGCTAAGAAAAGGAAAGATTTTAAAAATAACGTAACATGATTCTGCATTAACCGCATATTTTTTCATACGTCTCAAACCAAGAAGATGCGAGGTTAAAATGAACCGAGAAGCACGCGTACATACTCAGTACATCCCCTCTCGGGAATCGAACCTCAGATGTAGGCGATAGAGGCGAAGCCTCTACAATTGCGCAACAGTGTGTGGCTTATCTATTTGAGAGTATGTAGATCGGGGTGTATATATATATATATATATATATATATTCGCAGCGGAGACATAGTGTGTTAAAGAAGCTATGAAAAAGAAAAGGGAACATTTTAAAAATAACGTAACATGATTGTCAATATACAGTAATTGTTTTGTGAGTGTTATTGAGCGTTGCTGTTATCAAGGATTCGATTATCATTATTTGTTTCAATCAGGGTCGTATTTGTACGATGTGTTGTGTTCAAGTTACATTCCGTGTTTGTCAATCGTTGTAAAGATAAGAGGTTTCATTTATCGATTCGTTTCTTACTGCATCAATAAACAGCTCGTCTTCCTCTTTATCTGAGATGTGACACACTGCATGCACGGGTTTTTTTTTTTACACTGTCTTCCTTTAGCGGGACATTCACTTTTTGCACCGTGTGCTTTGTTTCTGCAGTAGCTGCAGTTATGAATATGCTTGTATGTATCAGACGCTTCATATTTTTTTGCTGCCTTCTCAATTGTGTAATTCGGTTTTTGTTCAGCGCTCTTTGGAACTGTTGCTTTTTGTCTGTGCACTGCGTCAGTTCACGTGAGCCGCTCGGTGTACATGCATTGAAGTTTCCCAGCTGTGCTGGTGCCATGTCGTGCTATGTCCATGGCTGTATCTAATGTTACTTAAGTCCCGGCACTTAAAACTTTCTCTCGCAGTTTCGCTGAGTTTGTGCCAAACACCACCCTGACTATCTCATCTTCCTCTGCATAAGCACAGTCCTTCACCCATGAATATTTAGTGGCAGTGTTTCTATTGGATTGCCGCTGACGGACGGCCTTATATGGGCAGGCACTAAATTACAAACGCCAGCGGCAGCCTGTCTATGAACTTAATTTAAAGTTTAGGTTTACATTGTGCTTTGTTTCCGAAGTAGCAGAACTCATGAATATGGTTGTATATGTCACTCGCTCGCTTCTTATTGTTTCGCTGCCTTCTCAATTATATAATGCATGTTTTCTTGAGCGCTTTTTGGGGCTCTTCCTGGTTTTATATGTACTGCGTGATTACGTGGGAGGCGTGATGATGTCACACGAAACTCTGCCCCCACGGCTGTCAAGCTCATCTCCATTACAGTAAATGGAGAAAAACAGCTTCCAGTTATGACCATTACGCGTAGAATTTCGAAATGAAACCTGCCCAACTTTTGTAAGGAAGCTGTAAGGAATGAACCTGCCAAATTTCAGCCTTCCACCTACACGGGAAGTTGGAGAATTAGTGGTGAGTGAGTGAGTGAGTGAGTCAGTGAGGGCTTTGCCTTTTATTAGCATAGAGATATATATATATATGTGTATGTATATGTATGTATGTATATGTATGTATGTATGTATATGTATGTATATATATAATATGTATATGTGTGTGTGTGTGTGTGTGTATATATATATATATATATATATATATATATATATATATATATATATATATATATATATATATTTGGACAGTTTCTCCAAATGTTAAAACAAATTCGCAGATTTTATTGGCTAGGGGATTGTATTTGGCTATAGAGTATATAAAGAATCCTATGATCATCCTGGACTGCAGGCATTATAGTGTGGTTGTTAAGGCTTTCGACTTTAAACCCTGAGGTTGTGGGTTCATATTCTGCTACTGACAATGGGTGACCATGAGCAAGTCACTTGACCTGCCTGTGCTCCAATTGAAAACCCAAAAGAAATTGAATTGTTTGTATCATAAATTTTGCAAGTCACCTTTGATAAAGATGTTAGCCAAATAAGTAGATGTACCTGATTTATCTTAACATGTTCACACACTAAATTTGTTCACTGACATGATCTCTCCAGTGGCTTAATTACTGAATACCAAGAAAATTCAGGATTTTTTCATTTACACTGACTCTTTTGTAACAATGCACTTTTCATACCAGGTTTTTGAAAAAAATCACATGTTTACATCTGTTACAGAGGAGACATTAGATGGTCTATAACAGCTATAAAGAGTAGTATTTTATAGACAAGTCAAATTAATTCAAATTCAAATGTCACTTGCCTGATGCTTTCATTTTCCAAATCTTTCTGCTGTTTTTAGATTTATTCCAACTTTAAGACTACCACTACATAATCAGCCTTTTTAATTTAAGATTATATTTTTAGCCATTTTAAGGTTATTAATGCATGAGAGATGCCGTTGGCAATTTCCTATTGCTCCGGGTACTCTATTTATTTTGTTACTTCAGTTACTTTAAGATATAAAGACAAAGTTTAGAAATTTGAAAGCAAAGTGGCATTTATTAAAGACGATTAATAATAGTAGAAGAAAGTATAAAGGAAAATATAGATAGTAAAGTCTGGATATATATATAGTGTAGGAGGAAAGCAGGCATCCCGGTGGGAACGGAGAATAATTTATTACCCAGACAGCAGGCCAGGACAATGACACAAGCAAATTGGTTAGCAGGACAGAAGAATAACTTTGTGATGTGACCAGAATGATGTACTAGATGGACCACAGGAAAATGAGAGTCGGGAGTTGTTCCATCCCCCATACGCTAGGTGGCAGTGGTCCTTGGTTGGTAACCCAGCCTGGACAGCCACACAGATGCTTGGGAGTTGGAGTCCAGAAATGCATCCCTTTTGGGGTCCCTTGGTATCTGTAGAGGGCACTGTTGAGGGATGAACTCCCTACTTTTTTCTGCGGCCCAGAAGTGTTTCTCAGAAGACATGGTATGGCACTGGAAGAATTACCGGGTCTGACAGAAGTCCTCTGTCTTACTTCAGTTGAGTCAGAGTAGGGAGGCAGCATGCAACACTCAACGGAGGTTGGAAGGAGTAAGGTTTTCTGTTTAATTGTGTGGAATCATCATGCTTGTGCAACTGGTTTTGAAGTGGTGATTTTGGAAAACATTTTTAAAACTAAAGATCTGCCACTCCAGTACACTACATCTTAAAAAAGCCTGTACTTGCCACTTGGTTCACAGACAGTACCAATGTCTAATGGCAGTCACTTTGGAGCACTGTATTTGAACCACACCACATAGACCAAATATTTGGCCTCTGTGAGCCCAATGAAACACTTTTACCAAACTTCACCTTCACCCAGTGAGAAAAGCACAGCTCAAACATGCTGTATGTGCTCCTCCCAGGTACCAGAATAGATGGCAAAGTCATCTAGGTAGGTGGCACTATACATTGGAAAGTGACTGTCACCCCATGCAATCCAAATGGGGGAGGACATGGTACTGTCACTGTGTCCATTAGGGGTCTGAACACACTTTTTTTTTTTTTTTCCTTGGCAGACACTGTTATAAGAATTTACCAGGACCCCTTGTCATGCCAAGTGTACTCTGATATTTCCAACAACTCACGGCATTGGCTATGTGTCAAATTGGGAGACTTGATTAAGCTGGTGTTTTCGGCCTCACTCTGCGCTGGCCGTGCAATGCGGCCGCAGAAAGCTTAAACAACTCGGCACATCCACATAAAAACAACAAGGGGTGAGCTTTCTTGAAGGCTTTTACTGGACGTACCTCGTTGTAAACTGAAATATATACAAAAGAAACATACAGGTATTTACAGGTGTACAACCAAAGACAGTAAAGAATTATTTACAAAGCAATACATAGCAGAGAGTATGCAATAAACAATGAAGCTTTAAGAGACACTTACAAGGCGATTGATTTCCACGGTTGGATCAAGACAAAGAGAAGTGCGTAGACAGAGGTTCAGATTGCTTCGTACCTCAACTAACCAGACCCAGGGGTTTATATACCATAAAGATACGCTTCAGAAACAAGAGATAAAGGGGTGCCTACATGAGACACATGGGGTGTATTGTATTTAAATGATTATTATGGGACCTACATGCTTTACGTGAGTTTAATAGACATTTTATGGCACCACTGTGAGTGTGGGACGTGACTGACAGGTGTGTTAAAAAATGACAAGATGAAGGGGGAGCACAACTCAACAAATAACAGCTAACAACATGTGGGGCAGAACACGGTGGAAGTCATTGCAAAAGCGCCAGCTGCCATCAGACTTTGGGACAAAGATTTTGAATTTGCCTAATGTCAAGCTCTACTCGCTTTACCTTCGGAAGTCAATACTGATGTTCTCTGACAACTGCTTCTAAGCCAGTAACCATGTCATGTGCAACCAGAAAGGTTCTACCAGGTTTCTCATCCAACACTCTTGGGACATACTGGATGGTTGATTCTAGCTTTAATCGATGCACAATTATTCTTTGTTTCTAAACTATAGCCGTTTATAAGCAGACACTACAGCCGATGAGAATGAAGACCACAGGACAAGCTGAATTGAATTAAGGAGAAGTGTGTGCTGCCAGAGACAAATAAAAAATGTGCACACAATGTCAAAGAGACTGTCAAATCGCAATTTCAACTCCATTAAAACAAAAAAAAGTAAAATTAGTTTTATACAATAATTGTCAGTGGTCTTTGATAAGTGAAGAAACCAACAGCAGTTTATTTGTTGTGTTTTTTGATGTGATACAACAATCCATACATAACATCCTCACTCGTGCTGCTGTAAAAGAACAAACAAAGCTGACATTTACAGAAGGCACAAAAAAGACATGAATTAAACATGTAATAATAATCAATACATGGGCTTTATTTGTGAGGACACTTAACCATACTGTACGTATTATACACTAACTTCTTCTGATAAAGCTTTATATTAAATGTATACAGCATTTGATTGAAATTTAGATGCATAATATGGTTAATGAATACAACATGATTAATACATAAATTGTAGCATCCTGGGTCTGGACCTGAGAGGAACACTGTGGTGAGGTGGCCAAGGACTGTTTGAAAGGGCAGAGCTATCTTAAGAAGGTGGCCATAAAAACACTCGGGACATGGGCACAAATAGAGCACTTAGAGAAGCACTTCGAACATATCTTTCTGCTTCTGAAGTACAGGTTTATGGATGAAGTAGTCAACAATGTGTTGAGCTGCAAAATGCACTGACTGACTGATTAAGGAGCGAGCAAGTCTGACCGCTGGAGAAATAAATGGCCCAGCAAAGAGCTCACTACTACCGCCTTTGCAACGTAATTCTGGCTCCCCCAGGTAGTTGCTATATATAAACATTGTGAAAAGGACGTTGTATAGTGCCCGACTCGGCACAGACTCACTCAGAGGCACGTGTAAAACACATAAGACTTTTATTTTTCTTCACCTGTGGGGCACAGATTCCCCGTGAACCCCATAGGCAATACACAGTCCCAAAAGCACTTAAAGTAACTCAACACAAACAACCCTTCTTCTGGCACCACCACTCCTTCCAGGCAACCTCGTCCTCTTCCCCCCGATTCTGGCCCTGAGTGGTGGTTGTCGGTTCTTTTTATATCCCACCCAGATGTGTTCCAGATGCTTGACCACCTGGTTCTAATTACACTTCCGGGTGGGGCTGAAGAGTTGTCCTGCTGGGCTGTGGAATCCATGCAGCACCTCCTGGCAGCCACCCCAGCTCCCAACTGGGCTGTTCAGGACTCCATCTTCCATGGAGTTCTGCAGGAGGTTGAGACATCACCGCCGGCCAGAGAGGCTGCCACCAAGTGTCCCAGGTAGGTATTGAGTTGCCCATGATTACTCCCACGGAACATATGCAGCAGGGAAGTCCCGGCTGGGCATGGAACCTGGCTGCCTGCCACAACAAGTGCTGAGGTCCAGGGTCTCCAAGGCACTGGGGTGCTCCCTGGTGGTGACCACGGGCCCCTACAGGGTTGAGCTTCAAAGCTCTGTACCTGTGGTCCCCATAACAGACAGGGTGGTCGCCCTCACATGGTCTGAGGTGGGCGTGCGCCCTCTTCTGGTCCTCCAAGGAGTCCCGGCCAAGTCGTCACCCCAGGTATCCGCCACAATGCATACACACTGTGTATATTGTAAGTGCCCAAGAGGATGGACAAGCATCCCGGTGGTGTTGGAGAAAGCCAGGATGGAAGGACAGATGAGCTGGCTGGCTGGATGAGGAAAAGACTTTGTGCCCAGCTGGAATAATGTAACTGTTGGACCAGCAGAAGATGAAAGCTAGGAGCAATTATATCCCCCAGTTGGCAGTTATGAATGGTCCTCTTCTGCCATCCCATTCTGGACACCCGCAGAGATGCTTGGGTGGAGTCTGGAATTACAACCCTGTCGGGCTCCCTGGGTGCCAATAGAGAGCACTGTTGGAGGAGGGCCTTCCTGCTTTCCATATGTCGGGAAGTGCTTCCAGGAAAAGACACTGCGGTGCAGGAAGCATTCCAGGATCTGGCATACTGGCATTAGTCTGTCAGACTAAGAAAACAGTGACACACAGTGATATACTGTATTGATATTTACATTTTTGTACATACATTTAACAACAACAACAACAACAACATTTATTTATATAGCACATTTTCATACAAACAGTAGCTCAAAGTGCTTTACATAATAAAGAATAGAAAAATAAAAGACACAATAAGAAAACAAAATAAATCAGCATTAATTAACATCGAATTAGAGTAAGGTCCAATGGCCAGGGGGGACAGAAAAAACAAAAAAAAAAAAAAACTCCAGATGGCTGGAGAAAAAAAAAAAAAAAAAAAATCTGTAGGGATTCCAGACCATGAGACCACCAAGTCCCCTCTGGGCATTCTACCTAACATAAATGAAACAGTCCTCTTTGGATTTAGGGTTCTCACGGAAAGGCTTGACGATGATGGTCACGTAGAATTCTGCCTTTTAATCCATCCATCTTTGTTGGAGCATCATGAAGCTTTGAGTAGGTGGAGGTGGCGCAGGCCACCACCACAAAGAAACCGGAAAAAGAAACAGAAAAGAGAGTAGGGGTCAGTACGGATTTTAGAGCTACCCTGAATAGTTATTATGAGGAAATTGAACATATAGAGTATCAGGATTAAGTTAAATTAAGTTAAATTGAAGTTATAGAAAGGCCATGTTAAAGTAATATGTTTTCAGCAGTGTTTTAAAGTGCTCTACTGTATCAGCCTGGCGAATTCCTATTGGCAGGCTATTCCAGATTTTAGGTGCATAGCAGCAGAAGGCCGCCTCACCACTTCTTTTAAGTTTTGTTCTTGGAATTCTAAGGAGACACTCATTTGAGGATCTGAGGTTACGATTTGGAATATAGGGTGTCAGACATTCCAATATATAAGATGGGGCGAGATTATTTAAGGCTTTATAAACCATAAGCAAAATTTTAAAGTCAATCCTGAATGACACAGGTAACCAGTGTAGTGACATCAGAACTGGAGAAATGTGCTCGGATTTTCTTTTCCTAGTTAGGATTCTAGCAGCTGCATTCTGCACTAGTTGCAAACGATTTATGTCTTTCTTGGGTAGTCCTGAGAGGAGTGCGTTACAGTAATCTAGTCGACTGAAAACAAACGCGTGAACTAATTTCTCAGCATCTTTCAGTGATATAAGAGGTCTAACTTTACTTATGTTTCTTAAGTGAAAAAATGCTGTCCTAGTGATCTGATTAATATGCGATTTAAAATTCAGATTACAGTCAACAATTACCCCTAAGCTTTTTACCTCCGTCTTGACTTTTAATCCTAATGTATCCAGTTTATTTCTAATAGACTCATTGTATCCATTATTGCTAATCACTAAGATTTCAGTTTTCTCTTTATTTAACTTGAGAAAGTTACTATTCATCCATTCTGAGATACAAGTCAGACATTGTGTTAGTGAATCAATAGAATCGGGGTCATCAGGTGCTACTGATAAATACAGCTGTGTGTCATCAGCATAGCTGTGGTAGCTCACGTTGTGCCCTGAGATAATCTGACCTAATGGAAGCATGTAGATTGAGAATAACGGCGGACCCAGGATAAAGCCTTGTGGAACACCATATCGGATATCATGTGTCTTTGAGTTGTAATTACCACAACTAACAAAAAATTTTCTCCCTGTCAGGTAGGATTCAAACCAATTTAAGACACTGCCAGAGAGGCCCACCCATTGACTAAGGCGATTTCTAAGAATATTATGATCAATAGTGTCAAATGCAGCACTCAGATCTAAGAGGATGAGAACAGATATATGGCCCCTGTCTGCGTTCACTCGCAAATCATTTACTACTTTAACGAGTGCAGTTTCTGTGCTGTGATTTATTCTAAAACCCGACTGAAATTTATCAAGAATAGCATGTTTATTTAGGTGGTCATTTAACTGCATAATGACTGCCTTCTCCAGAACTTTGCTTAAGAAAGGCAGGTTAGAGATGGGTCTAAAATTTTCAAGAGCCGAGGGGTCAAGATTATGTTTCTTAAGAAGGGGTTTAACTACAGCAGTCTTAAGACAGTCTGGGAAGACCCCCGTATCTAATGACGAATTTTCTATGTCCAGAACGTTATCAATTAGCACGCCCGATACTTCTTTGAAAAGCCTTGTTGGTACTGGGTCAAGGACGCAGGTGGAGGAATTTAATTGAGATATTATTTTTTGTAAATCAGGTAAATCTATCCTAATGAAAGAGTTTAATTCGTTTATAACAGAATGCTGGGGTTTAGAAGGATCCTTAGTGTTGGAGGGATATACTATGTTATTTCTAATATCATTAATTTTTTGATTGAAAAATACAGCGATAGCCTCACAGGTTTTACTTGAAGTACTTAGGAGGCATTCCTTTGAGTTACCTGGGTTTAGTAGGTGATCAATTGTAGAAAATAAGACTCTGGGATTACTAGCATTGTCATTTATAATCTTGGAGAAATAACAGCGTCTCTCAAGACGGACAGTGTTATTGTATTCTGTTATTTTGACTTTTAATATTTCATAGTGGATAGTTAGTTTAGTCTTCCTCCATTTACGCCCAGCTCTGTGGCATGTTCTCTTTAAGTCCGACACTCTTTGGGTCTTCCATGGTATAACAATACTAGAGGATTTTTTCACTGTCTTTTCAGGTGCGGCTATGTCAACAGCAGCTCTCACTTTAGTATTAAATCTTTCCACCCTACTATTTACATTATCCTCGCTATTATAGTTGACACTATAAACGGACTGATTGCTTAGAATGTTTGTAAGTTTTAAAGCTGCTGCTGAGTCAAAGAAGCGTTTTTTAACAATATGCTTCTCATGAGTGTTTTTTATCATTATTTCTATATTAAAAAGTAGAAGAAAATGGTCTGATAGACCAATATCAATGATCTGCTTTACATCAACTTTCAGTCCTTTAGTAATCACTAAGTCTAACGTATGACCTGCTTTATGTGTAGGCTGATTTACGAGCTGCCTCAAATCAAAAGAATCCAGGAGGTTCATAAATTCTTTTACTTTTAGATCACACTGATTATCTATATGAAAATTAAAGTTGCCAACTATTAGGAGTGTGTCATAGTTAGTAATTAAAATTGACATTAAGTCAGAGAATTCCTCAAAAAAAGACGCGTTGAATTTTGGAGGTCTATACACGGATAATACTAGAACTTGAGCATCTCCTTGGATAACAACAGAGAGATATTCAAAGGACTTGAACTTACCAAAACTGACATCTTTACATTTTAATCGGCTCGAGTAAATGTTAAGCCAACAACAAATTTAAGCCAACATGTTTATGAAAGATTCATTGTTTGATGTATGCACACAAGTAATTTACATCTAGTGTGATATTTACATTTTATTCTTAATATTTGCAAAATTATTTTCTTTGAAGAATATTAATACTTATGAGGCTGAAGATGGTTGTATTTAAATTACTTGCCCAAAGTTTGGACTTGATGATCATACTGGTCATTTTTATTTTATTCATGAATGGCTCTACATTTAAATAAAATAGATAAGATGTTAAAATGCTTAAGATATTATATTTAATGTATCAATCATTTTGAACACAACAAATTTTGATCAATGATTTGCAAATACAAGGCATTCTAGATATTAACTGTTTCATAATATGGCTGTGAACACTATTTCAAGCAGTCTGCTGTATTTTTCACAAGTTTCCTCCAAGGGTATTTGAAGGTGTGCTGCAGTTTCCCACAATTCCTGTCTTTACACTTCTGTGCAAGCTAAAAAGGGAAGGTGCCCTTCATACTACTTGGCTGTATCCCTCAAATAGGCTTAGTCCCCTGACCAGCCTGTTTTCCTTTCACCTTCCACAAATATCATAGCCGTGCCACTGGATCAGTTGTCAAGCCCCCTAGGGTACAGCAACAACTCATAATTTTATTTCTCAAAGTGTGTCACTGAATCATACTTATCTAATACTTGAATTCCCATTTTTTAATTTGTGAGCAGATCTCTTGTGATATTTTAATGCTTAGGTACATACCACATTTTTATTTATTTATTGGATACAGAGCATTTATAAGATGTGTCCTAATTACTTGATATTGCTCAATGAAATTTGGATGCATTTGATATTAGGCTTAGTTAACCATCCTAAATAAATGACCAGTAGTACTTACAAAACTAGCACACATCACCATATACCATGGATATTGAAATCCCTTCAAATATCACGCATACTTCACAGAAAATAAAATTAACAATACTTTTAATACAAAGCTAGAAATACATCACAGGCAAGATAGTTCAAATCAGCACCTAGGATGAAATGTTAAAACTGAGAGAAAGTAATCAAACCCCAGCCTGACATTCTGGCATGGCAAGTGTCTGCATGAATTTTACCATTTTACATCCAAGACTTCAAGAGACTTTAAGACTTTATCTGAGCAGCCTTCTAAAACATGTTTAATTCAGTGTAATACATTGTGGTTTTCACATTTACATTTCATGCATTATTTTCTTGTTTTTCTAACAGCTGCCTTCTCCACACCATTGGAGATGCCACAAATATTAACAAAGCAGTCACAATAATGTGCGCAAGCCGGTGTGCACACACAAACAAACACACAGCCTGCCTTCCTGAGACAGAAATAAATTATCCCTATCAAAGAGGAATTCCTGAGCGTCACAGGTAGGGCAACAGAATTTAAACAACAGGAGCATTTCTGAGCAAACATAGCTAATTGTTTTGTGACTGGTTCAACAACCTGCCCAGCTTAATACCCTTTAAAGAAACACCTCTGAAGACTTCACTTCACTTCTGCGAATACCTATACTTATATGCTTGTTGATGCAGTTTTTGGAGTTTTGTAATGGAATAACGCAGAGGCATTACTTCACTATTGTAGCTCATTTGTCTGATGGCTTTGTCTATAGCACTTCTGGATACTACCTACATTCCATTCCTCTTGCTTCTACTTATTTAGGTAGCTTGCTGTGTGGCACTTGTAGCCATACTTATCTCAATAGATAGTAACTCAACTTTATTTCACTCCTTGAAACTTGCTTTGGATAAAGGCATCTGCTAAATAAATATTCGTGTTGCAGGATTTCCCAGAATAATTGGCTGTGTAAATGGAACACGCATTTTAATCAAAGAATTGGGTGTGAATCAGATTTGTCAGCCCAGCACAAACTCTAATACTGAATGCCCAGAAGAGGGACATAATGACAACTTGCCAGATATCAGGGACTTAAGCCCCCAGGTTCCTGTGAGTCATACATAGCAGTCACATCAAATAGTGGGGTAAGAGAGTCCACTTGAAGGCCAAAAGCTAGATGCCAGATGTCAATGGTTTAAGTCCCAGAAATAACCCCCAAGCCCCATCGTTGACCAGACTCAGTAGGTAGCAAGTAGGCCAAGGTATCCTGAACTTTGTCTTTGGCTTTCTCTTTTTTTTTTTTTTTTTTTTTTTTTAGTTTTCATGGTAAACAGGCCATCGCTCAACAATTAAATTAATGAACAGATATTGTTGGTTCCCATTTATGTTAATCAGTTTGTATGCTGTTATCTGTGTGTTTTAACAAATCTTTATCATTTAATAAATGATTTAATCTATACTTGCATTATACCTGAGAATTTGTTTACGCTTCTGGTGACAGCACATAGAGAATTGTGCTATACAAAAATAAGTTGTATTACAATGTATTAAATGATGGAGATAGTTGTGTTGTTCAGTTTGATAGAACACAAACAGAATCAGGATGAAATGGTCAACATGGTCTTTATTTTTTACGTGTTTCTTGTATTGTGTTCACATAATCTTTTTTAATCTATGCGCTCTGTATAATTGCTACTTCAACATACACTGAACACTCATCACAGGTGACAGCACAGACACTGGTAACTTGGTTACTATGTAAACTTCGCTGCTTAGCCAAACACAGCAGTTGGTAAGCAGAACATTCTAATATCATGACAACAATGTGAACAGAATTTTTTTTTTTTCAAAACATACTTGGCGGAACAAAACTATGTACGCCAAATACTCAGTTCAAAAATATCAGTGTATCCTTTTTTCTATTGTTTAGATAATATGAGATGCCAAGCACCTAATAATAAACGTTGAGGCCAAATATTCGGAGTCTCAAGTTTGAACAGGGTAAGTTATCAGTCAAAGAATGAGTGCTGTTCCAAGTCTTCATTTGCAAATTTGCACATGAAATTATTAAATTTACTCTCTTTTGGTGTGTACTTACAGGATAATACAGGGTAGAATAACATTCTGCATCTCTCACAGTACCACTTTAATCAAATCACTAGAACAACTCAATGAGAGAGGTTGGGAGCATCCATCCGGATTGAGATCAAAGTGCAGCCATGCAATAGGTGACACCTCAGCACCACATTGAAAAGTGTGAGGGTTTTTTTTACAGTGGCTGGGGTGCCAATCCTGCCACCAACCCCCATATTTCCCCTGCACATTAGTGGAGCTGCTTGCAGAACTGGATGCAGATTAAAGTCATACACAGGAAGGAGCAATTGCAGGTCAGGGGCCCAACGGAGTAGAGTCATTTCTGGTGTTTTATGGGATTCGAACCTGCAACCTTCTAATTGCCAGCACAGATCAATAACCTCAGAACCACCATTCCGCCCTAATGAATGCATGGCTTTTTTGATATCATTAATATTGCAAAAATGGAATACAGTGTTTACTTCAGGGAATATAACACTTCAAGTTGGGTAATATTGTCAAGAATTCAGTTTGCACAAACCAATAATTCATTATACCAGTTTTACACTGATTTCCCTGATCAACTATTTAGCATTCTCTCTGTCGATGGCATTTCTCCACTTCTCCCTTTCCTTGGCATCTGTTTCTGGAATATTGCTCCTCTTTTGGAGGATATTGTGATAACCTTCATGCAGTTCAAGGTTGTTGCCCTTAGTATCAGACTTGTAGTCCATAATTGATTGGATGTTCAGAGCTTGACTCATAAAGGCCTGTAAATTTTGCTCTGAATGTACATTAATCCGGATCAACCTATCCTGGATTGTGTGAGTCTACTGCAATCTGGCTTTTTGGCACCGGCTAACCCACTGGTGTGAAATCACGCTATAGCAAAGCAAAATTTGTCTTGAGATTATGGATTATGTATTTTTTCTTTCTAGCAGATCCCTGAGCAGCACTGGACATTTTCGAAACATAGAAATTTCATTGTATTGTACTGTATGTTGTTGTGGTTAAATTAAGATTATTTCCCACAGTTGGGAATCACAATATTATATCAAGCAGTGCTTATTTTAATTAATATTTTGTGACTTTACACTAGCTTTGTAGTATTGTTATTATTATTATTATGTGTACTGTGTATTAGATCTCTCTGTTATGCTGAAGAGGTTTTGCATTATTGTGCATACGTTTCTTTGAAGAAAACATAGCATGTGATACTTATTTATTTATTTATTGTGGCTTATTAGGATCACTACTCTGAGCAGCTATTAATAGCAAATCAATGACAAAATTAATAACAATTGTTTTGCACATAATACAACTTGTAAATTGAAAACTAGGCTGTAATTATGGTGACATGCCTAACAGTTAACAGGTCAGGTCAGGTTGGGGAACAATTACTGGTACTCATCCAGTACACGACGAAACAGCTCATGATCCTGGTTGACCAGCCCCCAGGCAGACACACGGTCCAGTCCCACCCTCCAGAAATGACCCTCTATCTGCAACAGCCCCATGTTACATGGGCGTCCCCTTGGCCTGGTCCAACCACTCAGGTTCCCAGCAATTTGGATCCTGCAAGCCAGATAACCCTCAGGAAATTGCACCACATGGCCGTAATGCCAGAACTGACGCTTCCTCTCAATGCAGGTAATGTGCCTCATTCGGGACTCCATGAGCACCGCTCATTCAACACAAAGTCAAACCAGTGGAACCCAGGGCTTCTCCAAAGAGACACAGTACCAGAGGAGTCCAGTCTTCATATCAGGGCACTGGATAGCATCCATGTCTCGCAACCATATAGCAACACAGGAAGCACCAGGACTCTATAAGACTTGGACCTTCATTCTTTTGTAGAGATATAGGGAGTGCCACACACCCCTTTCCAGCGACCTCATTTCCCCCCCCCCCCGGGCTCTCTCAATACGTCTACTGACTTCATAAGAAGAGTCACCAGAGACATGAATGTCACTGCTGAGTTAAGTAAACCTCTCAACAAGGTTGACACTCTCTCTGCAGACAGACACACTGCTGATGACTGTGCCTAAGAAGTCATTACATTTTGAGAAAATCAGGTTGTGTATGGAGTCTGTACATTCTTCATGTCTCATGGATTGCTTTGGCATGAGTGATTGTGAGTAACTGTGAATGACTACTTGCTTTAGAATTTAATCTTGGAAATCTGTCATTAATCTCTGTCAATTAATAGAAATTTGTTTATTCTTACATGTATTGTTGAGCAAATTATAGCCTTATGGGATGGGGCAATCGCATAAAAACCCAAGAGAGACTCAGTAAAGGGGCAGTCTGTAAACAGAAAATATCTTTAGATTATTTGTGTAGCTCTGACCATTATTTGCTACAGACAATATTGTATTGACACTCCTGTATGATGCTCACTGATGCTGAGTGCCAGTGGATACTTTCTCTTTATGTCATCCTTTTAGGATGCTCTCTGAAGTGTTTCATTGCCAGGAGCTGCAGAAAGGACGTTGAATGCTGCATTGTCAGATGATGCAGCAGGGATGCTGAGTGCTGAACAGTCATGCAGTACAGTAACAGGCAATTAATGCTGCAATTCTTTGCAATGATCTGTTTATTACATATGAGTAGGCGAACCACCAAGAATGGAGCTGCAGATGTACCTTATGTCTGTGTTCCTTCATTGAACTGATGCTGCTAAAATCTGGATCTTAGCTTTGAGAATTTCCTTCCACAGCTGCTCTGTATTGCCTCTACAATCTGCCTCATCCTTTGCCTATGGAGTTTTAGCACTGGGTTTTGACTCTGCTCATCTGGGATCAGTTGCAACTAGATATGCCATATTGTTCCCCAGCTCCATCAGCCTGAAACTTCAATAGCAACCAAGTACCAAGGCCATTGGAACTTAGCAGGTAGAGAAGTGGTGATGATGAAGCTACAGAGGTAAAAGTCTCTCAGGTGTCTTCTTCCATTACTGATGCTGCAAATGGCTTTGCAGGTTCATAACTCAGTCTTGAGACTCTCCAGCAACCAGAAAGTCCATTTAGGTTCTTCACTGCATTCTGTGCTTTTCTAAATCAAACGGTAGTTCTTATTCTCATCCCTCTTCTGTGTCCAATATAGGGAAGGGCCACTGTGGTGCTCACTGGCAACAAGAGACAGTGGAATCTTGCTCTTTACACGACTCTCTTAGGTAGCTTGTGTTCCATAGAAGGATGGATTGCTGTTGCCACACTAGTTGGAATTCTTGACTTCCTTAACTTAGGCAGCAGCCTTTTTACAAAACTCCATATTTAAATTAATTCAGAAAACAAAACTGATAAAAGTTACTAGTCTTATTTAAAATTAGAATTCGTTTAGCTTTTCCCTTGTCACTGGTAGAAGCTACTAGAAACTGGTTAAATGGATTTTAAATTTGACATACTGCAATATACGCAAACCCAGGTGCCTGCTTGTCATGACTACACTTCAAATGAGCTGCAAACTTGGATGGAGTTGCAGAGAGGACCCAAAGGCTGCCTTGTGTCTGCAACACCTGAAACAGTAAGAGACAATGAAAAAATGAAAGTGGTGTATATTAAACACTCCCACTTGCGTCTAAGCAGCTCAGTTACACACAAACAGCTGGAGCTGTTTCTCTACAGACGGCAAGGGCAATGTGCCAGCGCTAGAGTTAAAGCAAGGCGAAAAGGTTTTAGAACTGGTCGGCCATCGACTAAATGGGAAATGTTTGTTTGCTGTCAAATAAAATGGATGAAATGCTTGTGCTTATAGCACACCATAGCGCATACAAGTACAGTGGCATTTTGTGCTTTACAGAGAGCTGGCATAAACCTGATATACCGGACACTGTTTTAATGCTGGATGAACTACATCTTGTTCAAGCAGACAGAGACCCAGTTTGGTGGGGAAAAAAGACAGGAGGGGAAACTGGTCATCTGTGAATGTGGAATGGTATAAAAGGAAGCATATCACAGTTAAAACTACGGTTTGTAACTCGAGACATTGAAATGCTGGCTGTCGGAATTCGTCCATGTTATTTGCCCAGGGAGAGAAATTACATTATTCATATTAATGTTTTTATTGTTTCAGTGCAAATGGGAACCTAGCAACAGAAATTATTAATTCTGTTACCAACTCTTTAATGATGACTCACTCCAATCCTGCAGTTGTGGTGAGTTCAACCGTATGTCTTTAAAAGTAACAATGACAAATTTCTATCGGTTTATGACCGGTTCCACTCAAGGAACTAATAACATGAACCTGCTGTAGTCAAATGTTAAAGATTCCTTTAAGTGTAATCTACTGGCTCTGTTAGGCAAATCTGACCACAACTTCATTCATCTTATTAGATGGGTACCTGTTAACACCAGAATAGTGAGGACGTAATGTCTAGAGGCTGAAATGGCTCTGAATGACTGCTTCCAAATGACTGGGAAATAATGCAAATCACTTGGGGACAAAATTAACAGACTCTGTCACTGCATTACTGACTATATTAACTTCCGTGTTGATACAGTGTTACGCACAGAGACACTGTTTTGCAATCCAAACAACAAATCCTGGATTACTAAGGATCTAAAAAGTCTCCTGAATGAGAAAAAGAGAGAATTTAAATACAGTGACAAAGAAGCTCTGAATAATGTATAGAGTGTGCTAAAGTAAAAGCTGAGTGAAGGAAACGAAGCTTTCAAAGCAAAAACAGAAAACAAGCTTACTTAGAGCAACATGAAAGATGTCTGGATTGGACTGGATATAATTACTGGATTCGAACAATCCAGGGCTCAGGTGCCAGAAGGGGATGCGGACAAAGCTAACACACTGAACCAATTTTGTAATAGAATTTCACGCCCACTGCCACCTTCTTCCATTGACCAGTCTCCCCACACTATTCCTACTACATCAATAACTCCTACAGCATCAACTGCAATGGCCAGTGACAAGTCCACCTCTGACCATCAGTGTGGACTGCCCATAACTGGAGACCATGTTAAGAGACAACTGTGAAAGCTGTCCCAAAGGTGTCAAAGTGCCACTGCTCTGGAAAGCATCCTGCATTGTTCCTGTTCCAAACAAGGCAGGCATGTCTTCACCTAATGACTATGGAAACAATGCCACTTATGTCTTACATCATGAAGACATTTAAGAGACTGGTAATGCACTATAAGAGTCCTTTTGTGGCAGACCACCTGGAGCCACTGCAGTTTGTGTATTGGACAAAGATTGGAGTGGAGGATGTAATTATCCATCTGCTTCAAAAAGTTTATTCTCCCCTGGATTTAAGCTGGCAGTACTGTGAGGATAATCTTTTTTTTTTTTTTTTTTTTTTTTTTTAATTTCTCCAGCGCCTTCAATCCTTGTTAAGCGATGAAGGTGAATGAGCCTATGATGCCCTAGATAATGGACTATCTCTGTCGGGCAGATCGTAGTTTGTGAGACTCAAGACCTGTGTATCTGATATGGATGCGAGCAACACTGGAGCACCACAAGCGCACCCCTATCTCCTTTTCTCTTTACTCAGTAAACCTCAGACTATAAATATAACACCAGGTCATGTCACTTGCAGAAACAGATGATTCTGCAGTTATGGGGTATATTAATAAAGGGGATGAAATAGTGAGTAGGAATCAGGTGGAAAATTTTGTTTCTTGGTGCAAAGAGAATTGTCTGCATCTTAACATCGGCAAACCAAGGAACTGGGTATTGACTTTTGACACACCTAAGATCCTCTATGTCTGGTCACTATTCAGGGAGTGGCTGTAGAGGTGGTCCACTACTACAAGTAGTTGGGGTTTCACATTAATGACAGGCTGGACTGGTCTCAGAACACCGAAAAAATATATAAGAGAAGAACAGGCTCTTTTTCCTTATGAGACTGCATTCCTTTAATGTGGGTAGCAACATCCTTCACATCTTCTGTAACTTTGGGATGGCCAGTGCAATGTTCTCTAGTCTAGTAACATCACTTTGCTGAACCCAGCAAAGTGCCAACTACTGCAAAGAGAAACGATTTTTTTGGCTCATGTGGTCACCTTTGGAGGGATAGCTGCTAACCCTGAAAAGATTGCCACTGCGTGCAATTAGCCACTGCCCAGTAATGTGCAGGATGTACACGGTTTCATGGTTTTGATATTTTATTATTCATGGTTCATAAAACAATTTAATGATTCAGCAGCACCACCACTACACCCACTGAAGGTAACACTAGTTCTGTCAAACTGCTCTTATCACTGCACCTATTTTTAGCATATCCAGACCTAAAGGCAATACTCTTCCTGGACACAGATGCCAGTAATCTAGTGCTAGAGCAGTACTATACCAGATTTAAGGAGAGACGGAAAGGATGATTGACTACTATAGCCACTGCCTAACATGATCGGAGCTGAAATACAGTGTGACACACCGGGAACTTCTAGCAATAATCCCTAGTCTGCAGCACTCCCATCCTTATCGTTCCAGATACCAGTTCACTCTTAAGGAAGGAGCACCCCTTACTCACCTGTCTTCTGAATTTCAAAGAGCCAGAGAGACCAGTGGCAAGTGGCACTGGAGGAATATGATTTTGTCATCAAGCTCAGATGATGCCTTCCAATGAAGACCTTGTTTCCTGAATAACTGCAGCCACTGTGTCAAAAACAAGCTACTGTGGTTGAATGCCATGCAGAACAAGAGAAGCTTAAAAAGTTGACCATGCTGCATGGAATCGGCACAACTGAATTCCAAAAATGCACAGGAGGAACAATGGATAGAAGTGATACTCACCATGGGCTGGTGTAATAGCCTAGAGGTCCACAGTGAAGGCACACTGCTCACAATGGGACAGTTTAGAGCTCCAATTAGGACTGTTTGATCAAAGATTGGAGAGCCTGCTTCCAGGATGGTAAATTTTACAACTACTGGTGTCCCAGAGTCTATTTCACGAGGTCCATCAGGGTATACATGGAGCAGCAAGGGCAGAATATTTTGGAACTTCTGAGACACTATGGGGGCTCAGACAAAAGTTCCATTTGGTGGACTGCAGGTAGGATGTTGAACTGTTTGTCCACTTCTTGCGAAAACTGCACCACATGCAAAGTCCCCACCCCTCAGTCAGATGCATCTCTTCAGTCTCTACAGCCATGATTCCCAGTGGAGGTGGTGACTGTAGACATCCTTGGCCCCTTTCCAACCCCAGACACTAGGAATCACTATGCCCTAGTGGTTATTAGCTGTTTTATGAAGTGGCCTCCATATTCATTTACCCACACCACTCCGCTGAACTCTTAGACATTTCAAAATCTCCATTTTCACAGCACAGCAGCAAAGAGACTTGGACTAAAAGCTACCTGCCATACTGTGAGCTTATTGTTCTCCTGTCCACTAGTCCATTGGTTTCACACCTGCCATGCAGATGTTTTAGAGTGGGAGCTTTGCATTCCTGTTACTCCAGCCTTTGGGATGCCCTCTGAGCCCAAAATCTGCAAAGATTTATGGCCTTAAAATACAGGAAAGCAAAGTAGTTTGAAACTGATTAACATCAATGACAACAAGGAATATATGCCCATTAATTAATAGCTGAAATATGGACAGTTGGCTACACATGAGAGGAAAACAAAATGTCAGTCAGCAGAATGCCTAAAGAAAATAAACCTCTGTGGGATCCACAGCCAATTATAAAAGAAAAAGTTAAAGGTTTAGTCAAAGTTAGACACACAGTCCTGAAACCCTAGGGCAAATAGCCACCCAGCATCCTGGGCATTAATTAGTAGACTCTACACGTGGCCATCTAATCTGATGACAGATTCTTTCCAGAAGTTGGTTTCAGATGACTTTTCAATTGGCAGGAGAACAGCTTGGCAATAATTCAGTGGCAGAAAGTGCCACATCAAGATATCAAGAAGATAAACAGAACAAATGAGGGTTAGTATTGGTTTAGTGTATTGTATTATGTATATTTTTGTAGGAATGACTAATAAACAAAGTTGCAGTGTGCACTGCTAATAAGCAGTTTTAGCCAGGTTATACTAGACTAAATTAGTGACTTTTCAGACTGGATTTAAAAGTTGATACTAATGGTGTATATTTTATATAAACAGGCAGATTATTCTGCAGCTTCAAAAACATGTACAGTAACTAAAACCTTGACCTGTTATTTTCTTAATCCTTGAAATATGAAGTAGGCCCGCATCTTGAGAGATTTTAATATGCACTCTTGTTTGTAAGTAATAAATTATATAAATATAGGGAAATGGGGCCTTGGCCATTTAGGTGTTATATGTTAAAAGCTGGGTTTTGGAATTAGTCCTAGGCTTAACTAGGAGACAATGTAAAGACTTGAGAACTGTAGTTATGTGGTGATCATGTGAATGACTTTATACAGTGCATCCGGAAAGTATTATGTCATTATGGGGTGTTGTGTGTAGTATTCTGAGGAAAAAAATGAATTTAATCCATTTTGGAATAAGGCTGTAACATAACAAAATGTGGAAAAAGTGATGCGCTGTGAATACTTTCCAGATGCACTGTATATTCAGACTCTAATTTTCTATTGACATTTGGTACACTGTATTAATAATCCCTTAGGGGAAATTGTCTTTTTGAATGATTTTTGGAGGTCAGAGCACAGGGTCAGCCATTGTACAGCACTCCGGAGCAATTTTCAGATTAAGGGCATTGCTCAAGGGCCTAATAAGATCCCTTCTGTCAGCCTTTCAGATACCAGTGCAGAATCTTTGCCACAAAGCCACCACTCCACATTTGTTTTTCCCTTTTTTGATATTTATATATTCAGAACTTCAATATATTTTCCTGTTTGGCCCACGTAATATATACTCTGTCTTTTATGTATATTCTGTATATACATATATGCCTCCCGACTGTGACTCCGCTAAATGAGGTAGATCAACTCCTTTTATATAAGACCTGGGAGCATGCCGGAAGCACTTTTGGGTCATATGAAAGCTCCCCAAAACAATGAAGTGACACTGACGGACCCCAGCAGGGTCAGCCTTCAATGCAAGAAATCCCAGGTATCCCTGAGGAGGTGTCCAAACTGGGCTTCAGCCTGGGGAGCACTGCCACCTCTCATGCTGAGGGACGAATTGTTCAAAAGGTCCACTCGTCCCTCTCCATCCATTATTTGATCATCTTAATCCCTAAACAACAAAAACACAGTCTCAGTTTCAAACACAAATATTTACTTTATAAATTACCTTTGATGGGTTTATGTCTCAGTATGATATACAGTAATCCCTCCTCAATCGCGGGGGTTGCGTTCCAGAACCCCCCGCGATAGGTGAAAATCCGCGAAGTAGAAACCATATGTTTGTATAGTTATTTTTATGTATTTTAAGCCCTTAGAAACTCTCCCACATTGTTTATAAATATTCTCTGCACAGTTATACAGTAAACCCTTGTTTATCGTGGTTAATCCGCTCCAGACAGATAAATGAATTTCCACGAAGTAGGATTCTTTATTTATAAATCTAATATTTTCACAGTTAGAGCATTGAAAACCTGTTTAAGGGGGGGAGAGAAAGAGAGGCCTGATCTACAGTGATGTGAAAAACTATTTGCCCCCTTCCTGATTTCTTATTCTTTTGCATGTTTGTCACACAAAATGTTTCTGATCATCAAACACATGTAACCATTAGTCAAATATAACACAAGTAAACACAAAATGCAGTTTTTAAATGATGGTTTTTATTATTTAGGGAGAAAAAAAAATCCAAACCTACATGGCCCTGTGTGAAAAAGTAATTGCCCCCT
>JANRMT010062815.1:612282-676852 GCA_026402145.1 Polypterus bichir lapradei
TCTCTCTCTCTCTTTCTCTCTGGCAATCGTCTCCTATTCTCTGTCTGAGTCTGTGTGCCTCACTCATATAGTCAACATCTGTTTACTACAGCATTGTGACTGTGTGTGTGTGCGCTGTGAAGTGCGAGTCCCCATCTTGCTCCCCAAAACACGAAGCTGAGTCTCAGTACTTTAACACCAGCTTTATTCAGCTTGAAACAGCAACAGCGCTGTTATTTATTGTAGCGGGATCTTTATAATGTTCCTTGTATGACCCATTGACGACAGGCGCTTATAGCATGTCTGCGATCTTTTTGGATGCGCTTATACGGCGAACTGCTACAGCGCTGGGAGACTGCAATTGCTTTGGGACGCTCTTCCGCGTGTTGTCCCGTTGGGTGGAATCCCACATGAGTTTAGAAACTCACACCAGCCATGATTCTTTTTAAAGGTAAAGTGCAGGTTAATTTGTATTATGTATTTTACTTTATATTTTGTATTAATCATTTTTATATGAAAAGTTTTGGGTTGTGGAACGAATCATCTGAGTTTCCATTATTTCTTATGGGGAAATTCGCTTTGATATACGAGTGCTTTGGATTGCAAGCACGTTTCCGGAACGAATTATGCTCGCAAACCGAGGTTCCACTGTACTTGGATTTGCAGCCTTGGACTCACAATCCCTCCTAACCCATTAACAACTGTGTTTGGTGTTCTTCCAGAGGGGCTTAAAGTGGAGAAAGACAAACAAATTGTGATTGCATTCACTACACTTTTGGCACGCAGACTTATTTTGCTAAACTGGAAGAACCCAAACTCTCCTCTTTTAAGTCAGTGGGAAACCGATGTGTTATATTATTTGAAATTGGAAAAAATCAAATGCTCAGTTAGAGGATCCGTACAGACTTTTTCAAAACATGGCAGGATCTAATCAGTAATATTTTAAAAATAAGTTCATGAAGCATAGAGAATTTATTAATTTAGGTATGTTTAAAAGCTGTAAAATTTTTATGCCGTTTGGCTTGCTCTCTCTCTCAAGGGTGGGGATTGATCTGTTCTTGACTCTATTTTTCTTTTTTTAAAAACTTGATTGCTTTGTATGGAGTGCAATAAAATTAATAAAAAAAAAAAAAAATTCAAATACTTGGATTTGACCACTCTGAATATTCATTAACTTATTGGCGTGAAAATGGTACCAACACACTAACACAGTTTCAAGTTTAAAATCAGCATTTCTCACGAAGAACAGTGTACCTAAGCTAGAAATGTTTTAATGTCCGGGCTGTTTGGACACCGGCTAGTGCTCAGGGAAAACGGTGTAAATGTAACGTTATAAACTCTCCCCAACACCTGTTAATCTGTCTATACTCAAAAATAAGCACTGATGTGAAAGTCAGGTTGAAATATCTGCATTTTAAAATGCAACCAACCAGAATTTGTTGACAGCTAGCAGCTCTGGCTAGGGCAGAATGAGCCTCCAATGCAAGATGGCGCCAGTGTGTGTGGCATGTCGTCTACCGTTCTCTGTTTTTGCTTATGTTTTTGTTGTTATTTTTGTGTGTGTCATGCAAAATGTCAACTCACTAATGATGTATGATCGCCAAACACTTCTGGATCTTCGCTTGTCTGCTGTAAAACGTGTACAGTCCGTAAATGGAGGACGAGATTATCCTCCTCCCCAGCTCCTATCTGGAATCCGGCATTCCTTTACCTCGCTCCAGGTCCACCTCGCTGGAGGAAGCGCCACAAATGCCGAGGTAAATGCGGCGGGCGGTTGTTGAAGTTAAGGGCCTGTTTGGCTCGATCTCCCAAAGCTTTTCTAGTTCTACATAAATCGGCTCCTAACCTTTTTGCGTCATGGTGTTCCCAGGACCCTGTGGACTCCTGGCTTGTACCTGTTTCTGGTTTGGATCAGGCGATGTCATCCCCACGGCCCTGCCCACTTCATCTGCGCTGGCGAGGAGTGAATCTCCAGAATTTGCGGCCTCTGGTGCGCGCTCCGCTCGCTATTGCAGCTTCGGACCCAGCTCCTATCAAGATGGGTGTAGTGAATGCCAAATCTGTAACGAACAAAACTTTTATCTTAAAGGATTTCTTCACATCTCATGGCTTGGATTTCCTCTGTATTACTGAAACCTGGTTGTCTCCCGATGAGCCCAGTGCCGTCTCTGAATTGTTGCCATGTGGCTGCTCGTAGTTTAATTCCCCGCGGCTCTCAGGTCGTGGTGGAGGTTTAGCGACTGTCTTCAAATCCAATTTCAATTGTAAACAGCGGTTTCTAGCAGTTTCTTTCTCCGGCTTTGAACTGAGTCTTTTTGAGTTGGGTCGTTCTCCTGTGCTGCTTTGCGCGCTGGTTTATCGTCCACCAAAGTATCATAAGGATTTCCTAAGTGACTTTTCTGACTTCTTGGCAGAATTTATGCTAAAATATAACCAAGTTTTAATTGTTGGGGATTTTAATATTCATGTCTGTTGTACTGAGAAGCCTTTGGTGAAGGACTTTTTAGATTTAATGGATTCTTTTAGTCTAATTCAGTCTGTAACTGGTTCCACTCAGGAATGTGGGCATACGCTGGATCTTGTCGTTTCTCACGGTTGTATCTGTTCTTAATCTGGAAATTGGTGATGCAGTATTTTCAGACCATATACTCGTTTTCTTTGATTTTGTTCCTCTCTGTCAGTTTGCTGTTTGGTGGTGCCGTGCTCTTAAATCTTCCACTGCTGCTCAGTTTTCTGCTGTTTTTAATTACGAAGTGACCTCACAGCCCTCAGTGTCTTCCAATACTGAGGAGCTAACACTTCAATTTAATTCTGCTTGCCAAACCGCTCTGCACTCTGTGGCACCATTAAAAAGCAGGCAACTAAAGCCCTGCTCCGAGTCGTGGTTAAATGCTAATAACCGTGCATATAGACGGAAGTGCAGGAGAGCTGAGCGGAGGTGGAAAAAGGACAGGTTGCAGGTTTCTTTTGAAATATTGAGAGAAAGTTGGTTATGTTATCAGAAAGTTTTGAAAGCTGCAAGATCAAAAAACTTCTGAATTTATTGGCTCCAACTCTCACAACCCCCGTGTACTTTTTAACACATTGAGTTCTGTACTTAATGTTCGTGAACCTGTCTTTCTGGAAGCCTCTAGGGAAACTTAACGACAAATTTATTTACTTTTTGTTGGAGAAGGTTGTAAGCACTAGGGCCCTCATTTCACCACCTTCTCATGATCCATCCATTTTAATACCCTGTTTGGCTGTGTTTGGCCATTTTGAGCCTGTCACTCTCCCCTTTTTACAGCAGCTTGTTTTCAGTATAAAACCGTCTGGCTCCCCCTTGATGTTGTCCCTCCTCGACTTCTTAAAGAAGTCTTTTCTACCTTGGGTCCTTCTATTCTTACAATTATTAATGGTAGTTTAACCTCTAGTGTGATGCCTAAAAATTTTAAACATGCTGTTGTGCAACCACTGCTGAAAAAAACGCGTCTGGACCACTCTGTTATGTCTAACTTTAGGCCTATTTCCAAACTACCTTTTTTGTCCAAACTCTTGGAAAAAGTCATCTATATCCAACTGAAGTCCTTTCTGGACGAACATGCAATTCTGGAAGTGTTCCAGTCTGGGTTTAAAACTCACCACAGCACTGAGTCCTCTCTGTTAAGGGTTTTTAATGATATTCTTTTAACAGTGGGCTCTGGTGACTGTGTACTACATATGCTTTTGGATTTAACAGCTGCCTTTGACATGATAGACCGTGAGATCCTCATCTCCAGGCTGGAGCAGTGAATGGGCATCACAGGTTTAGCTCTCCAATGGTTTAGGTCCTATCTCTCAGATAGAAGTTTTTGTGTCAGTATTGATGATTTTACTTCCACCTCTGTTGCCCTCCCCAGGGGGGTACCACAGGGCTCCATCCTGGGACCTCTTCTGTTTTCCTTATACCTTCTGCCACTTGGCGCTATTTTTCGGAAACACGGTATTTCCTTTCATCTTTATGCAGATGATTGTCAGGTTTATTTCCCTCTGAAGTGCCAAGGTCTATGTTCTGTCCAGCCCCTGCTTGACTGCCTTATTGACATAAGGAGTTGGATGGCATTACATTTTCTAAATTTTAATGAGAACAAAACAGAAGTCATGCTATTTAGACCCAATAGCACCAGCAGGACCTCCTGCATCGACCTTTCCACTGTGGCTCAATTTGAGAAAACCATGATCATAAATTTAGGTGTGAAAATGGATCCGACTTTAAAACTTGATAGCCATGTGAATGCAGTGGTAAAATCTTGCTTTTTCCAGTTGAGGCGGCAGTCAAAAATCAAGCCTGTCATGTCTAAACGCAACCTTGAAACAGTGATACGTGCTTTTATAACATCTCGTCTAGATTACTGCAATGCTCTTCATTTTGGAATTAGCCAGGCCTCCATTGCTCGCCAACAGCTAGTACAAAATGACGCTGCTCAATTTTTAACTGGCACAAAAAAGCATGAGCATGTTACCCCGATTTTGACTTCCCTTCACTGGCTTCCAATTCGTTTTCGAATTCATTTTAAGATCCTTGTATTTGTTTTTACATCCTTTAATGGTTGTGCCCCTCTTTATTTGTCGGAACTGCTGCACCCTTATGTACCGTCTCGCTCTCAAGTCAGCAGACCAGATGCTTTTACGTGTTCCCAAGGCACGATGCAAACTCCAAGGTCATCGAGCTTTTTCAGTTGCAGCCCCAAAACTCTGGAACGATTTGCCGTTGCACGTTAGGCAGGCTCCTTCGCTAGCTGCATTTAAATCATTTTTAAAAACACATTTTTACTCTCTGGCTTTTAACCGAGTATGAGATGTTGGCTAGCTGTATACTTTTTATTAAGAATCTCTTCAGTTTTTATGTGTTTCTGTTTCATTTACCCTTTCGTTTTGTGTGTCTGATATGCTGGGTTTTTATTGTACAGCACTTTGGTCAGCCTTGATGTTGTTTTTAAAGTGCTTTATAAATAAATAAATAAATAATGAAAGTCAGGGAAGTTAACTTAACACTAGCCATAGCATGAGCAAATTGGAACAACAAAAAATAAACAAAACTAAATAGAAAAGCTGCTAGTTAATGCTGTAGAAACACTGTATTAACATAATTTACAAATCTTGCTATTATAAAGTACTCACCATGGTTGATGTGTTCTTCCATTGAATTTGCAACGTCGATCGGAGATTTAGCGCCTCCACCGTCAGCACCCCCTCCGACTGAGGTTGGGGACTGAGAGGCTGTGGGCGTTGGGCTGTGGATACCTGTCCGGCTGGATAGTAGTAATAATGTAGCTTCACGAGGTCGTTTGTTCTGAAAGCTAATTTTTGTTTGTATGGTTCGCTTCATTTTCACTATTAACTTGGTTATATTAACTTTTCACGTGAGGACATATTTTGGTGTGTAACAATGGACTGACAGGAAGGTGGCGGCAAAGGATATTTTTCCCGGTTTAGCAAAGGAACCGCATGTACCGATCTACTCTGCCTCTGATTGGCGTAATCCATTTGCCCTAACCAATCGTTAGTTCTCCCAAAACGTAACCAAAACAGACAACAATGACAGAAAAAAATTGATATGCCTGCAGCACATAAATGCGTATCAGCGTGTCAGTGTGGATGTAGACTGTCACAGTGTGTGGACTGAAAAGCGTCCTATACCTGCGTATTCCTGTATTACTCTGTAGTGTATACCCGTAACAGGGGGATTTAGAAGTGGGTATATGCTGTGACAGCCTAATAAGAAGTGGGTATATGCCGTATACCTGCATATATCCTGGACTACACTACTGAGTATACTGTAATTGGTTCCAGAAAACTGATGATGGATCGTTATGTTTATGAAGTGTACAATATATTTGCATGTGAGCAGTGTCCCTTTTAAAGGTACAGCGTGCTGTGGATGTTTATATCTGTTATTTGTAAGGATCTTTCTTTTTTATGAGTTGAATGATTCTGAACACTTTATTCTTCTACCAATCTATCCATTTCCTGAACCCCCATGAATCAGTTATATGACTGAAGGCAGCAGGGGTGCATTTCTCCTGCACTGGGCAAAAATTAAAGCAGGAACCAGCTCTGGATGGAATGCCAGCCCAATAAGGGGATGAACACCCAAATAATCTCGATTATAATTTAACGTTTTTATAAAATTAATTTAAGGATTATTCTGCTGTGGTGGGCTGGATAATGGATGGATGGATGGATTATTTTGTGTACTGCATTTATTTAGTAGATTTTATACACTCACCAGCCTCTTTATTAGGTACACCTTGCTAGTACCGGAATCCAATGTAAAGGCTTAACAACAACTGTTAAAATGGCCACACTTCCTAGCTGTAGCTGTAATTCTTATGACAACAGTTTATAGTAAGTGTAGGCTAGATAAACAATGGATTGACCAGACTGTGAGTGATGCTTTGAGCAAACAAATCTTAAACTTCTTCCCTCAAATGGAACCATATACAGCATAATGTCCACTTCAGGGTTAGGTTAAACCAGAGACAGATCTACCACCAAGGCATTCATAGTGCATGCCTGGGGGTCTTTGATGGCATAGGGCCACTTTCACCATACTCCCTCATTCTTTATAATCAAGGGGGAGCCCCAACTTGCTCAATGAAACTAATGAGTATCTGTGATTCTCACGTTGAAGTCTAAAGTGAGAAATACTATGCTGCATTAAATGACCTGATGTCTGCAAGATGCATTGTTAAAAGTATGAAAAATGCTCAGTTAAGGAGCTAAGTCACCCAGGAGCCTGTGTGGGTTTTATCCAGCCTTGGGTTAAACAGGGTTATTTGTTATCTGTTTTTTTATTATTGAAGTGAAATTATTCATAATCCACACATATTATACAACTCCAAATCAGAAAAAGTTGGGACGGTATGATAAATACAAATAAAAAAGCAATGATTCTTATATTTACTTTGACTTTGACTTCATTGTAGATGGTATGATGTGATAAGCCAAGTTCAGCGGCTGTAGGAATAAAGTAAATATAGAGACAACCACTTAGTTTATCACAGACACTTGGAAAAATGTTGGAGAAATGAAAGTTTTTATTTTGCCTGTTTTAGCATCCCCATCCCAGATTAACACAGCAATGCACAAAGTTTCATCAGCATTTGAGCCCAAGATTGCTCAAAGGGCTTCCTGGAGGCCTACAGGACCTCCGAGAGTAAGCTATGGCCCGAACTAGCTGTCTTTCGAGCACGCTCAAGGGTTCTGGCAGCCGAGTGCTAAGGCACGCTCCCATAACTGCAGCAGGAGAGATGGCGAAAGTGCTATATCTAAATCCAGGGGAACAGGTCAAAAGGATAGAGAGCGCAATTTCAGAGTAGCTGGCAAAAGGTAACAGAAAAGAAAAAGGGATAAAGTAAATAATTACTCACCAGCGACTGAATGAGGAGCCTTCACATCACCAAGCCAGATGGGTACGCACGTGTGGGAACATTTAAATAAGGTGAACTGCACCTGAGTAGGTGTTGATGAATGGTGCATGTCCCGATGTGACAATTTATTGGAAGTTTGTGGGTTATGTAAATGAGGATTGGATGGACAATAGGGTGTGCGGTATAAAACCATGGTCCTGATGCCAGGGGTTGTCATTTGACTAGGCCTGTGTTACTGATCTGTTTAGCTGAGTAGTGGAGATACGTAGCAACCTTTGTGTATATAGTAGGTGTTTAGTTTTTCTTTTTTTATTATTATTATTTTTTCTGCCCGTCCTTGGTGAACTGGAAGGAAGAGATTTTTTTTTGTTGAAGTTTTTTTTTTTCAGTTTTATTTTGTAGCCACTGTAAATATTATAAGTAACACACTAATTATCTTTGGTTTCCTTGGTGTCTTTGCATTGGACTTTGTAAATATTTTTAATAGAGATTTGTTTGTAAAATAGTTTGGACACTTCTGGAATAAAACAGAATCCTGTTTTTGGAAGAGTCTTTTTTGGTCTGAGTCTCTCTTATTCCATCCCCTGGTTGCTCAGTCTCATCTACTGACATCCCAAGGTGGCAATTGTATAACAGTGTCCTTACCCAGGTTGTCACATATGAACCCAAGGTATTTCATGTTTTTACAAAATAATGCAATTCATTTATGAAATAATTTAAACATTATTGTAAAATGATGCAATTTTTTTTACGAAATAACAGTTTATTTTGAGTGGCAGGAGTAAGCTTTCTCAGAAATCCAAATCTATGCTTTAGTCTGCATACTTTCCTCAAGTCACATTTTTTTATATACAAAGCTGGCGCACATACTGAATCACATACAAACAGAGTTTTGATAGCAAATGTATACTTAAATCATACTATTTTTTTTTATAAATAGCACATCATTTACTTTCAAATTCCACATTGCATCACTCATTTCACATATAGCAATGGTGCAAATTTGAATGTGTTTAGTGTCAAATCAACAAAAACTATCTCTATTGTCAGATTTTCATAAATTTCCAGGTTTACCTATTATGTAAAATGTTCTGATTGGGCCACCTTCCATCATTGTGCTATTTATCAATGGTTTCCTCTGTTCACTATGTGCCATCTGTGGTAGAAATCAAACATTATAGAAAGAAACTTATCCACTATTAAGACAAATCTGTTAAAACCTTTTGAGTCAATAATCAGGCAGAAGAAAAGCTGTTTATTGTGTCATTTAATTACTCCTGGTAAATGCCTTAGAGGGAGCATCCTTCACAACAGTATGCTACAGCGGGGTCAGAATGGTCAATATTAAAGATGTAGGCCTATATTATAAGCAACTGAATTTACATAACAGTATCAATCAATGCATACATTTTACTCTGGCTGGTTTGTGGGTTTACACCCAAGTGACTTGTATAAAACAAAAATATATTATATTCTGGTTCTTCTTATACCTTTATATTGTGGCGAATGGAAAGAAAAGTGGAAGGACAGGAATTGGGGGATGGTATATTTGATAGAGACAGTACTACTGCAATAGATTATTTCATCGAGGGTCGCCCACGTCCCAGCAAGCATCTTGCGGGAGGCAAGAACAATCCCTGCATAGGGCACCAGATCATCGCTTCCACTGCACCCCCATGTTTAATACATGTTTAAAGCATTTCATCCTCAAAAAATATCAGGTATACATCTTAGTATTCTAAAATGTTCAGAGAGCTGTAATATCGTTAATGTCATGTATTCTATGTGGAGATCAGTGTCTGTGTGCTCCTGTCTGCAAAAGAGAAAGCCAGTTTAAGAAGCACATAGTGGTTTACACACATAGAATACGAAGCATTTAACGTGCAACTTTAGTTACGATGGGATTTGAGAAACTCCAGTAAATTAAACATCAATTTTAAGGTAACGTTTACGACATTCTACTTTAATGGCAAAATAAAATATGAGATTAAAGTAGAAATTTTGATCTTTTTTTTTCACTGTGTCCCAATTTTGTTTCTTTTCTCTGCACCCTAATACACTTCCATATGACACTCAGATGATGGACTACGACTCACCTTTTCATGGCGACTTTGATATCTGCCGACTTCTTTTTTACTTTGGGCACTGTGCAACTTTCTAAACTTGAACTCGCAAGTGTCTCCGCCACTCTGTATCACTTGATCAGCTTCCTTTTATTGTTTCTATCACTGCTTAAGCCAACAAATAGTACATTTTTCTTTGCCTCTCCTTTGCATTCGCTGAAGTTCTTCTTTTTTCCCTGTGCTTTTGCCATTGTTTTTTCACAAAATCTTGAACTTAATGGGCTATTTATATTTATTTGCATATTCAAAAGGGTGTCATTCAGGGAGAAGTCGGATTGGGGCAGTAAACCCGTGGACGTGCATTATATTTCACGCTGACTGGGATTTATAGAACATAACTGCATGGAAGTTGGCTTACAGATGGTTTTGCGCATTTGAATTTTTTGTGTGTACAGGTAGTCCCCGAGTTACGGACATCCAACATACAACTTATGAACGGGGCCGCAGCTGCTCCTTCATCTGTCTGGGGGACATGACGCAGGCTCCTCAGTAACTGCCGCTCCATCATCTCCAGTCTGGGGATGCTGCAAGCGGTGGCAGGAGGGGGGCAGTTTCGCTGCTCGTGCAGTGTAGTGTCCCTTGGGCGGCTTCAGTTGATTCGGCTCATTCTCAGTGGGTGGGTGGGTGCGCGGCAAGCACTGGTGTGCAGGATGGAGGCTTGATGGGGTGGTTTGCTGCCCGCCCACCATGTCACCACAACTACTGTTCCTGACTGGACGGAGGCTGGATGGGGCAGAGGGTGGCATTTCACTGCCCGCCCACCACACAGCCTTGCAGTGTCCCTCGAATGGCTGCCCAGTTCGTTCTCGGTGGGCAGCTGGTCATGCTGCAAGCGGTGACCTGGTTGTGGCTGAACCGAGGCCATTGAGGGAGAATGGGGTGGTGGGGGGCAGCATTGTAGTGTGCCTTGGGTGGCTGCCTGTTGAATGGGGGCCGCACCCTGTTCACTCACGGTGGGCTGATGCTGCAGGCAGCATACTGTATGCAAGTGGAGGTGACTGTGTGGTGGGTGGGTGGTGAACCGCCCCTCGCTGCCCTCATTCATTCTCAATAGCAAGCCTGATTGTACTGTTACGTACATAGCAGGAAGTTGTCTCTCGTCAGTACACCAGATGTGCTGACGAGGGGTGCCTTCCTCCGGTGATAACATGTACAGTGCTGTGCAGAAGAGCGCATCTTAACCTTTTGTCTTCACCCTTCAACAATGTCTCTGAAACACAAATTTGATGCAAGTGCTGGTGATACAGTAAAGAAGAGAAAAACCATCATCATGGAAAATAAAGTAGAAATAATAAAAACTTCAAAGAGAGGTGAAACTTCATCATTAATTGGCAGAACACTTGGTTACAGTCGGTCAACAATAACATTTATTAAAATAATGTACCTGTTCTGACTTACATACAAATTCAACTTAAGAACAAACCTACAGTCCATATCTCGTACGTAACCGGGAACTACCTGTACCCACATTTCCACTTTTCTGCATACGCCATGTTTTAGTGTGAATTCTAAGCACGGCATTATGCATGAGGCCCTAGGTGTTTCACAAACATGTTGTAGTGAAATTCCCATTTTTTTATATTGTATATAATATTTCCTAAATGAAAACATGAATCATGAAACCTGTGGGTAGAGGCAACTCCTCAACTGCTTTATTGTTTGCTTTATTTCAGCCAGGGTTCCTTTCCTTGGCTGAGGTTCAAATTCTTGCTTTATGTCTTTCTTGGTGTTTTGTGCTTCGGAACTGTTGAGTTTCATAACACTGTGTTGTTATATATGACATTAACTGTGGAGTGAGATTCACTCCAAGTGGCAGCATGATGCATGTTGGTCAAGCAAGAGTGGTGAATAGGCAGAGCATTGCATGTGTGCAGAAGTAGATGTGTTTGCTGACTTGAATCACTCTTTTCTTCTCTTTTTCATGTTTTACAGTCTTTAATGTGTTTTTTGATCAGGCAACGAGTGTCCTGAGGGTGGCCAAAAACACATTGTTTCTTTCCAGAGATAGGTGTTGATGATAGTATACAATATTAACGAACATTTTAACAAAGATCAAGCAGCCTTACATTAGTTCAGTGCTCTAATTTTCTAGCGTTCTTTTTGTTTATTTGACCCATTGATTGGCATTCAACTGGTGAAGAATTGCCTTTGAAGATACTGCTGTTATCTTACATGATCTGGCAAAAACAATAACTTCTTATGTTAGCTTTTTAGTATGGCAAACAGCTAGTGCCCTTACCTGGCCAGGACACCTCTATAGAGGAAGGACCGGGGGAGAGGGTATATTCAGGGCATTACCTCCCCTGGAGTGCTAGATGGCAGCCCCCCAGGTGGCAGCAGTGCCTGTGATTTCCACAGGGCTCCATAGGAGTTGGAGTTTGTCACTACCCTGTTGAGTTCCATGGGTGTCTCCAGGGAATGCTGTAGGAACTGCTGAGCCCTTTGTTGCAGCACTTCCACCATACCTGGCAGTGCTGCTTGAAGAAGATCATGGGACACCTGGACCACTTCCATTTGGGAGGTGGGGGACAAATCTTGCCAGGAGGAGTGGAGGTAGACTGAGAGAGAGAGAGAGAGAGGAGGAGGAGGAGAGAGGTTGGGAGCATGCGCTGATTACAGTGCATTGCCGCCTCCACCAGATGACGAACCACCTTAACTGGAATCTGAGTAGAGCCATGCAACGGTTGACACCTCAGCACCACACTAAACAGTGAAGAGAGAAGATATTGGTATGTGACATGCTTATTGTGCTTGGAACTGTGCTGTGCAGGTGGGAAACACAGGAATATGTTTCCCACGGGAAAAAAATGTAGAAAGTATGTGCTAAATTTGTGTACATGACTATCTGTGTTGTGTTTGGGGAGCTGTATGTGTGTCTCCACCAAGACCTGATTAAAATTTAACAACAGCAAACCATGGATCACTGCAAACCTCAAGCAGCTTCATGAAGCCAAAGAAGCAGGGATAGAAAACTGCTTAGATGGGCAAGCAAGGCACTGGCAAAAGAAATCAAACAGGCTAAAAAGAGTTTTTAGCCAATGACCCTGCATCAGCGTGGAAAGGACTACAAAATAATACAAATTACAGGAAGTCAAACTCTGTCAAACTTATCAAGTATGCGGACAACACAACCATCATTGGGGTCATCAGGGATGGTAATGAGTCTGCATATAGAAGGAAGGTTGAGCAGCTGGCCCACTGATGAAGTCAGAACAATCTAGAGCTAAGCACTCTCAAAACTGTGGAGATGACAGTGGACTTTAGGAGAGGTCCCACTATATTATTCCCTCTCGCCATACATAATACTGCTGTGACAGTTGTGGAAACCTTCACGTTTCTGGGATCTATAATCTCCCGGAACTTGAAACGGGAGACCAATGAAGGGTCCATCATAAAAAAGGCATAGCAGTGGATGTACTTCCTGTCACAGCTGAGAATGTTCAACCTTCCACAGGAGCTGCTGATTCAGTTTTACATAGCAGTCATTAAGTCTGTTCTCAGTTCATGCATAACTGTGGTTTGGATCAGTGACTAAACATGATAAAAATAGGCCACAACAAATAGTCAGGACTGCCGAAAATATTATTGGTGCCAGTCTGCCTACCTTACAGGACCTGTATTATTCCAGAGCCATGAAACAGCCAGGGAAAACCATTACTGACCCCTCAATCCAGGCCACAACCTTTTTGAACTTCTTCCATCGGCCAGGTGTTATAGATTAATCCATCAAGCTCACAAATGATTAATTCAGCTTAATCAGGCTGGGCACCACACCTCCTATGCCCCCCAGGATCTTTCAATACTGTTTATATATTGTTAATACTTGTTTTTCAGTGCTTATTTCAGCATTTTTTCCACTGAGTTGCACTCTGTACTTTGTGTACATTTATATTTCTACATTCTCTGTCTTATTTTTTATCTCAGTTGTCTGATTAATGTTCTGTGCGTGTCGATTATGTAACTTGGACAATCATCAAAACTGGAGCCAAATTCCTTGTATGCGTGCATACTTGGCTAATAAATGTAATTCTGATTCAGTTTTAAAGTTGACAAGTATGAATATATTATTTTTGTTACTTAAGAGCTGATGAAGTGTTTTAAGTCTGCAAACCCTGGACAAATAGCTAAAAACTGCCTTGGAAGTAATGATGATGTCACTGATCAGTGCAATTAAGTTTCCAAAGATGGCCTGGTGCTAAAAAGTACTACAGTGGCAAAAACAGTTGTATCAGTGCTATACTTGACTGGAAAGGGTGAAGAGAGTGCCTAGAGGAATGCACAGGGTAATGGATCAAAATCAAAGAAAGCAATCTGATGAGTGTGCAGGAGTGTGCAGCAGGAAAAAGTTTGAGAGTTTTAGGGAGCAGTAATGAGATTACACTAACAAGTCCATCTGTGGAAGCACACTTGTCAGCTGTACAGCGTGTCTGGGGGGGATGCAAAAATGATGTCTACTAGCAAGGTGAGGGATATAAAGTGTCAAAAACAAAAAAAGAGAGTCAGATATGATGAACAGCAAACTGCAGCAAAGAAGTGCACAGCACACTGGAGTTAGAAGACAGGCGATAGTGAAGAAGTTTCACTGACTTGGCCATTCTTTCAATGGGAGTCAGGAAATGGGTAAGGGTACTGCATCTCTTGGATAAGATGTTTTCCAATTGAAATGAAGGGGAAAAAGGTATTGTGGTCCAGGAGTGTTTCCTGATTATCAATTATTAGTTTGGTTAAAGAACTTTCGAATAGGTGCATGGAGTGAATAGTAGCAGAAAGGTTTACAAAGAATGAGAGCTGGTACCTCAAAAGTTCCAGTATCAGTTAACTAAAAAAGACTTATAATTGATTTAAAAATTATCTCTCTTTATCTTCACTTTATTGCTGTATGTTGTTACTTGCATGTTTCTTTCTTTACTACTGAAACAAACAGGTTTAGGACTGGTGAAGAATTGCCTTTGAAGATACTGCTGCTATCTTACATGATCTGGCAAAAACAATAACTTCTTATGTTAGCTTTTTAGTATGGCAAACAGCTAGTGCCCTTACCTGGTCAGGCATTTTTAAAATTAACAGGAGCAGGGATGAGGTATAGAGAGCCATGCTGTGCTCCTTCCAGAGAGAGAAGCACTTGGCAGTGACCTTTCTCCAGGGGACTTGCACCATTGTCAGTTGAGAGTCCCAGTGGATGATATCCTGTGGCAGGGATGTGTTTTGTAGTCACAGCACAAGGGAGGGAGGGGGTTTGGTTGCATTCCTCCTATCTAGACATCTGACTCGTCTGTCTGTATCAGCAGCTGAGGTGGAGAAGGGCCAACTGTTGGTGCTGAAGAATGTATTATAGTGTTATATAAGAGTGCATCCACTAATGTTAAAGAATGAATGGAGTGCTTTGCTTTGTTGAGTAACACTGTTTTGTTGTGTTATGGTTCTAAGGTGACCCTATTTTCCATTTCAGACTGTTTATTACTTGGACCACAACAGAATGCACTGATTCCCATAATCTTACCATAATATCAGGATTGACTGCTATTGTAGTTCAATACTCTCACCTTTTCCTTTACATCTGTAACCCCAAGTACCAGCACAGGCAAGAGACAAAGTTGCACATTTATTCATACAGTACAGATAATAAGCCCAAAATATCAGAGTACAATGAGTGTGAGAAAATACCGATACAACTTGGTTCATGTTAAGCATTCAATATTCTTAGATTAGCAGGTGGCTGTCAAGTCTGTCTTAATATGTTGATTGGTCCTTGGTCGGCAATGCCTCTCCTTCATCATGGTCTCTGGATGAACTGAGAGAGAGAGCCTCTCCTCAGGATGAAAAAAATGGTAGAGAAAGAAAAAATGTTTTTGTTAGCCTAAATTTCTTGATGTTCCTTCTGTACTAATGGGATATCATAGCGTAGAACCAACACCCCTGATTCATTATAGTCCTTTTTCAATATGACTTAGCCCTCTTTTCAGTCCATGCTTTCTTCCTGGAAGGGGAAAGGGTGCACATATTTCTAAAATGTCCCTGCCTATGATTTTGGAGCTCACCTGACGTGTTCACACAGCATTATAACAAAGCACCCTAGTGAAACCAGTTACAAGTAAATTGATGCAAGGCTTTCAACCCCCACCCCCAGTCTAGCTGGCCAGTCAGTTCCTGCTTTGAGATTTCAGCTAGGGGCTAAACAGCTGTATGCAACAGTCAGTTTTTATCTGATCTAATATGGTCATAAATGTGCCAAAGCAAAAACTAGTTTCTAAGTTACTATGTTTTTCCTAAGTATGTATGTTTTTTTCGTAATATTATTAGACCATCCTTATGACACTTCATTTTCAGAATTAACTGTCAATATTATTTCCCGGGACGGGTGAGATGTTGGATTTTATACATTGAAAGATGAATTCAGTCAGAATCATTCAGAACCTCATCCACCATCTACTCAAGCATTTTGAATTATCTGTGAACAGTCCAAGTTTGAGGACATGTGAAGTGTGATGAATGGGGGCAACAGATATTATACATGGGCAGAGGTGAGGGGCATCTCAATGTCTCATGGGGCTGGACTGACTGTATACTTTTAGACAATATTTTGGATTATAACTGTTTTATAAACTCCAAGGAGCAGATTTCAAGCAGGAACATAATCTAATGCACCTACTCAGTTTTTCTTTATATATAATGGAAAATTGAAAGATATAAAGTGATCTCCATCCTCCATTGCCTTGTGATGGAATACCACCTTTAAGAATATCATTCTGTCCCTCAGGAACTCCTCAACCACATAATTGTAATGTAATTGTGTCCATCACTTGTATTTTACATTATGTAAATGTTTTGCTATGGGTTTATTCACCGATTCCCCTTGTTCACTTTTGATCCTTAAATGTTTCCAGAAACTTGTTTTGGAACTGACCCACTATCACTTGCTTTTGGCGTTGTGTTTCAATCCTTTCTATCCAAATTCCTCTGTCACCTTAAATTTTTCTTCTTGTGGACATTTCCACACTCTCTCTCTCAGCCAATTCCAGCAGAGGTTGTTGTGGATAATGTCACTGCCAAACTGGTACTGGCCTTTCAATGGAAATCCCCCAGTTCTGTTCTTTTTCTTTCTAAAACTCTTTGTCAACATTCATCACTATGGATTAACAGAGTGTCTGGCTCCAATATCTAGGAATGACTTGTAGCCACCAAGCTCTTGTGTGATTGGCTAACTTGTAATTAGTGGTGATGGAAACTCACCCTCCTTGTTTCCTTTCTTTTTCAGTCCGACTATTGTCACACATGTGCGCATGGGAGGCAGCTAAAAAGCTTGAGTAAGGGCAATCCGGGATGTGGCAGAGTACACTGACTCTTTTTCTACCTTTCCTGTAGACCATTCACGGGAGATCCCACCTGGCCCTCTTGACGTCACTTCCGGGACTGAGCCTATGGAAGGAGACCTTGCCGGCTGCGGCCCCTGTGATGTCATGTCCGGGCTCGAACCAATGGCTGAAGGCCTTCCTGAGCCCGGCCCCTTTGATCTCACTTCCTGTCTCCCCCTTTAAAAGCCTCCACCTTTTCCCTATTCCCTAAGTTCTGTTTTAGACTCGGTTTTGTGCACATCAGTGCTGTATTCATTTGAGCAACTTTGCAGCCAGGAAATCAATTATACGGGTGGCTGCCCCAAACCTTTCCATGAGTCGGAGTCAAGCTTGTGACACTATCTACTACTGCCCCTTTTATTAGTACCGCAGGCACCATTTAGTCACTTTCTCCATTTTGTTTGATTATTGTTCCTTATCAATAAAAATTGTTCACAAAAGAAAAAAAAACAACAAGAAAAGCAGAAAGAGATGAGCAACAAGGTGACACACATATCCAGTCTTCTTTTAAACAGCTAAATCAAACATAAATGCCTTTTTTCCTCCCTATAAAAACATGGATATGCAATGTTTAAACTCACATCTATACTCAGTAACACTCGGGTGGGAAAATTTACTTACTCTTTAACTTTTAAGGCTTTTGTTTTCATGTTTAGACTGGTGTCCATTAAACCCTATTTTAAACTGCAAAAACAGGCAGGATATTTTTTAAAAAGTATTACTATAGACCACAACTTCATGTGGCAAATTATATATATATATATATATTATATACCTTGTGAGGGACAGCCAGGACCCTTGCCTGGCTGGAACATCCTCATTGTAGATGAATAGGGGGAGACAGAATGCACAGAGCACGGTCTCCCCTGTAACGCTAGATGGCAGCCCACAGGGCATCATGGGAATTGGAGTTCTTTGGTGCAGCCCTGTTTGGTTCTGTGGGTGCCACCAGGGGGTGCTTCAGAGACTAATGAACCCTGCTTCTTGGGCTCATTAGGATACTTGGAAGTGCTTCAGAGCCAAGCCTTTGGGACACTAAAAGTACTTCTGAGGAATTACTTAACAGGAGCTGCCTTCCACAGCTCCGAGAGCCAGAGTCAGGAGGAAGGAGATAACACTTGTTGGGAAGAGCGGAGGAGGCAGAGAGAAAGAAAAGGAAGACAAAAAATATCGCTTGTGTTTTATAACCGTGGCTGTGGTGGGAAACCCAACAATAAATAAATTCTTCTCTTTGCTGTGACTTGTGTCCGAGCCTATCTGTGTCGGGTTTTTGGGGTGCTGGAGCACCCTCTGCTGGCCACAACCATAATTCCCATCAAGAAATAACTGACTAGAAAAATACTGAACTTATCCTTTAATGGAAATACAACAATAGATAAAAGCTACATAAGAGTTAATGTCACTGAGATATTGAAAATTATCTTTCACAAAAATGTTCTTGAATTACAACATAAGGAGCAACATATATAGATGTGTTACTGAAGGAAATTATCTGTGAGCTGAGATTTGAATGTTTTGTGAAAGCACAGTACAAAAAAATTTACAACATGTTTTAAACTAAGTTATTTTTTTCTTTTCATTTTATCAGATGTATACTTTTGTATGTGTTTTATTTTTTAAACAGGATCCCAAAGATCGACTAGGGTGTCAAGTGCAAACAGGATTTTCTGAAATCAAGTCTCACACATTCTTTCGCAGCATTGACTGGGACCAGGTAGGCAGATATACCATTATAACATTATTTCTCTTATTAGTTTTATTGGGGTTTTGTTTAGGCAATGAAATGTTCTGAATATTTGTAATTATTTTTGTTTTAGTAAAAAAGAAGCTTTGAGTGTATAGATTTTGAATATTTACATATGTTTAATATGTACATCAATAGGTATGCAGCTCTTAATCACAAAAACAAAATGATATACTAGTAGTTTATTAAAAAATTTAAAATTGGCAACAACTGCTGTACAAGTGATATATCAAATATGTTAAGCAATATAACCTGGAGAACAACAGCTACAAAATAACCCAATAAGTAATAATGACCGGTTGAAACACCTGTCCAAGTCAAAACAAAAGTTTGTTAGTTTTATTACTGTTACATCCATTCATCTGCTAAAACAACGGTTTCTGGTTATAAATTATTTGTTTCTTTTTAAAGACTGGTTTCTGTTTAAATCTGAAAATTTGAATCGCCTGACATGCTTAATATATTATATCACTAAAATAGTAGCAGGTAAATATAGTAATACACTGTGTCTTACACAGAGGTGTAATTACGCCAATAAACATTTATCCCGGCATGTTATCTAGAATAGTGGTTCCCAAACTCGGTCCTGTGGTTTCTGAATTTTGTTCTAACCAACTTAAGTTTTTAATTGGATACCTAGCTTAATGAAGTTACCTGTAATTACTCAGTTTCTGTGTTTTGGAGTTAATATAGAAATTTCAAAATTAAATTAAGGCTCCTCTGCAGACCTTTTGAGCCAGAAAGCATGAAATGGACTCAAGCAAGAACAAATGCTGTAAATCAATGAATGACAACTGATTTTGTAACCGGATGTGAATTTAATTAAATCAGTAGAAATTATTTACTCCCTTAAAATATGTACCAAAAGATTCTCTCTGAAACGCTCAGTACATTAGAATATTATAACAATGTAGATGAGAACAGGCCATTCAGCCCAACAAAGCTCGCCAGTCCTATCCACTTAATGCTTTTAAAAAACATCAAGTCTAGTTTTGAAAGTCCCTAAAGTCTTAACTGTCTACCACACTACTTGGTAGCTTATTCCAAGTGTCTATGGCTCTCTGTGTAAAGAAAAACTTCCCTAATGTTTGTGCGAAATTTACCCTTAACAAGTTTCCAACCATGTCCCTCTGTTTTTGATGAACTCATTTTAAAATAACAATCTCAATCCACTGTAGTAATTCCCTTCATAATTTTAAATACTTCAGTCATGTCACCTCTTAATCTTCTTTTGCTTAAACTGGAAAGGCTCTGCTCTTCTAATCTTTCTTCATAATTTATCCCTGAAGCCCTGGAATCAGCCTAGTCACTCTTCTCTGGACTTTTTCCAGGACTGCTATTTCCTTTTTGTAGCCTGGAGACCAAAACTGTACACAGTAGTCCAGAGGAGGGCCTCACCATCTTCTTATATAATATGCTACCGTGGCTATCCGTTTGTTTGTCCAGGATTTTAAATCACCTGTAGCTCACAAACCGTTTGACATATGGACCTGAAATTTGATACACATACTGTATACTACGTGACATCTACTGTCCACTTTTGGGTGATGATTTTTATTACTCCTTTTATTTTTATTTTATTTTATTGTAGAATCAACTCTCAGAAGCACGCAGCGGCACATGTGTACGGCCGCAGTTCTCATCCCTACCACCTTCGCCGTCATTTCCCTTACCTCTTCATATCTTAAATCATTCTTGAGGCAGATTGAACACTTAAGTGCAAATTTAAGTGAAAAATTAAGAAAAACGTATTAAGTAATTGCAACACAAAAACTGACTTAATCAGTTTTAACGTGAAAAGATGCCGACAGAAAAAGAGAAGAAGCAAGCCGCTAGGGTGGAGAAAAGAAGAGCTGCTCACGAAGCAGGAAGGGCATCAACCTCTGAGCAAATGAATGCTAAACATACAGAGAATGAAAACTATAAGTCAAGTGTATTCACTGTACATTATCGTGCAGTACGCCATTACTGGTTGTGTTATAAATCTTGAGCATAACCTCCTTGGACTTGTACTCCACACATCGTGCTATATAACCTAACATTCTGTTTGCCTTTTTAATAGCTTCTGAACACTGTTGATAGTTTTGAGTCCACTACAACTCCTAAACCCTTCTCATAATGTGTACATTTGATTGTCATACCTCCCTTTGTGTTTTCAAACCTAACATTTTTATCTCCTACATGTAATGCTTTATATTAACTTAGATTAAATATCATCTGCCACAAAGGTACCCAGATTATCTGCCAGCCCACCTGTCTTGGTATCATCCGCAAACCTAACCAGCATGTTACATATATTCCTATCCAAAACATTTATATATTTTGAGATTTTTAAACTGTTTTAAGACCCTTCCCAATGGGGCAACACACCGAAATGCATGTCTGTCGAGGGCTGCTTGTCTGCCGCTGAGGCAAACGTAGGTTCGCAATGCCATTGAGGCAACTGTAAGCTCCCTGCCTGCTCGTGCAATGCATCTGTTGGCCAAAGGGTGATGCAAAGAACATTATAACTTAGGCACTGACTTGGCCCTGGTCCTACCCGTTTGCTGTGTCTATGTGTAGTAGAGTAGTAGCTAGCTCCCGCTTCAATAAATAACATTGCTGCTCCTCTTTCAAGTTGAATAAAGCTAGTTTTCCTAAGGTCCTCATCTTTTGGGGGCAAGACAGCGATTCATGTGTCACAATATATTAAAAATAGCAGTGGCTCTAGCATTGACCCCTGTGGAATACCACTCTTAACATCAGCCAATTTTTATAAGGTTTCTCGTACCTTCACCCTCTGCTACAGTGTCTGAGCGAATTCTGCATCCATCTACAAACATCACCCCGAACTCCCACTTCTTTTAGTTTGATAGTAAACCTCTTATATGGCACCTTATCAAACTGTCCAAAAATGACTGTGCATCTCTGAAACAACCTCACTCTCTGCAACCAGAAAATGGATGAGCCGCTGCCTCTTTGAGGAGCTAAAAGTTGAGATTTAATCTGCCAAACCAGGTATTACTTCAAGAAGGGAACTTTAGCAAATTGGGTTACAAAGAGTAATGCTATTCCCTATGAAATTACAGATGACACCGCAAAGAGCTAACTGAGGAAAGCACTACACACCACAAACAAAGGATCATGCAGCAAAGAGAAAGAGTGCACACCAACGCAGGAAGAATACTCCCCTTGAACTTGGAGCAACAACAAATCAACAACTCCACACAACATCAGAATAACTTTAAAAGACTTTGTATTGTAAAACTGTTCACCTGTGCCAAATTAAATTAGAACTTTAAATAGCAATTACATATCCGGTCTCTCTATGTTATATGTTTATGTGCCTAGTCTATGTGTGTCTTGTCTTATGTGCCAACATGTATATACAGTTCCCATATTACTTAAATCCTTGTGTTTATAAATTGTATTCTTCTGTTTCTTAAAACAAGTATGCCTCACATAACTTGATATAGCTCTAAAAGCTGAAGACCCACCTCCTAAAAAAGAGAAAGCCAAATTATTCAATCAATTACTCAAAATGCCAAAGGCAAGTTCAATAGTTTGTTAACCGAGTTAAATCTCTTTTCCTTTCCCACATTGTTATGGCTTTCCCTGGGAAATTATGTTACAATTCACTTTGCTTTCCTACAGTTTGCAGGGAAAGGGCTATACTTTCACAGCATAAATTACAATGACAGCAGGTGATTAATCAGATCTTGCAATAACTAATAGCTTATTAATTAACAACTCAAAATTATATGTAGTAATAGAACATAGTAAAGTTATAAAAATGTGGAAAAAAAAAATAGAAATGCATAAACATGTGTTCCTGAAGATAGAATTACGTAGCTTCCTCAGAGTAAAACTGTATTTTACTGCTGATGCAAATTCAATTTCCTTTTGCTCCAGTTTCCTACACCCTCATCTGTAGTTCACTTAAAAACATCAGAATGCCCAAGCTCATGGTTCGTACCAAAGAAACTACATGGTTATTTTTTAATTTATTGAATTTAGCTTTTCTAATTTGTAGTATATACTTGGATTCATTCTAGTGTTGTTTTTCTGATGAGATTCAAGTTTAAATTCTTATATTGGTTTATTGAAGGCATGTATTTGTTACAAACAATACTAATGCAATTTGTCATTTGTTTTATTGCAAAGTTTATGTCCATGTTTTCTACAAATTCCAGGTTCTGAAAGGCCTCTACAGATAGCATTTTTGTCATTATGTTACTTAGCTGTCAGTGCTTGGTATAATTGCCAGAAAAATTGAATGAAAACCTTCAAAATGTTCAAAGACTTATTGTATGCACTGTTCTGTATTATTCAGAACACTTAATTTTAGAGCATTAGAAATATTTGCCAAAATAAAACTGAAAATACCTTTAAAGAAACTGCAAAAATAAAAAAATATTGTAAGTCAAAATGGTGATTAAAATTTTAAGTATTTATCACTGGATTTACTGGTCACCAGTATGCACCACAGTGTAGGCTTGGGGTCATCAGATACAGGCAGTCCCCGGGTTATGTATGAGATAGGGACTGTAGGTTTGTTCTTAAGATGAATTTGTATGTAAGTCCAAACAGGTACATTATTTTAATAAATGCTCTGCCAATGAATGATGGAGTTTCACCTCTCTCTGACCTTTTTATTATTTCTACTTTATTTTCCATGGTGATGGTTTTTCTCTTCTTCACTGCATCACCAGCACTTACATCAGATTTGAGTTTCAGAGACATTGTTGAAGGGTGAAGACAAAAGATTAAGATGATCTTTTCTGCATAGCACTGTACACGCTATCACAGCAGGAAGGCACCCTTTGTCAGCACGTCTGGTGTACTGATGAGAGACAACTTCCTGCTATGTACGTAACAGTAAAATCAGGCTTGCTATTGAGAATAAATGGGGGTGGCGAGGAGCGGTTCACCATTTGCCCACTGCACAGTCACCTCCACTTGCATACAGTATGCTGCCTGCAGCGTCTGCCCACTGAGAATGAACAGGGTGTGGCCAAAGGCGGGTAGTGAATCGCCCACCACCACCCCCATTCAACAGGCAGTCACCCAAGGCACACTATACAATGCTGCCCCTCGCCGCTCCATTCAGCCACAACCGGGTCACCGCTTGCAGCATGACCAGCCACCCACCGAGAACAAATGGGGCAGTCAGGAGCAGTAGTTGCGGCAGCGTGGTGGGCGGGCAGCGAACCACCCCATCAAGCCTCCGTCCTGCACACAAGCGGTAGCTGTGGCCCCGGTGACTATGGACCCCCGGGTCACCGCTTGCCGCGCACCCAGCCGCCCACTGAGAATGAATGGGGTGCGGCTCCCACTGCCCCATTTATCAACCGGAGCCGCCCAAGGGACACTACACTGCGCAACCAGCGAAATCGCCCCCTCCAGCCACCGCTTGCAGCGTAACCAGACCAAAGATGATGGAGTGTCAGTTACTGAGGAGCCGGCGTCGCGTCCCCCAGACAGCTGAAGGAGCAGCTGCGGCCAGGTTCATAAGTCGTATGTTGGATGTCCGTAACTTGGGGATTACTTGTATATTGGATCTGGTACCAAAATCATGCAGTCCTGGACATTCTCATCCAAATCATTTATTCATTCACATCATACACAAATGAGCAGGTTGCTTGCTGCTTGTGTTGGTCGACACATTTACAAGACAAAAGACGCAGATGAAGAGGTGCAAACAGATTTAAGGTGGGCAGGGATTACAAATTTTTTCATAGGCTTTGGTAATTCTACTGTTACGATATTGATTCATGAGGAAGCATTGACATAGGAACTTAAGTGTTATCTAAAATGTACAGTATGTATACAGGTCAATGTTGCAGCCTGAGAGCAAAGGCAGCTACATCATCCACCAGTGACATGCAGCCACAGACGGTCTGACTTTCCAATACAGGGACTAACCCTGATAATCAATTTATAAAACATCTGTATAATTCAACCTAACTAACACAATACAGCTTGCTTTTAATCTGATCATCTGAAATGTTCATGAGCCTCAATATATAAATTTAAATGCTAAAATGTGTATATGTTTAAAGTGTTTATGTGCAAGTTAACTTCATTTCGTTTACGTTTGGGGCGTTGAAGGTTCATCTAAAAACTTGTTTAGACTCTGGTGAGTCAAAAGGCCCAGCAGAGTTGCCATGTCTCAAAACAAAAACTTGTTTCTTCAGTTCCCTCTAAAACACAGCATCCTTGGTTTTTGAAAGTACAAGGCAAGTGAAAAGCAAGCAAACAGGCCACATTAACATTGACCCCCTTCTTTTTGACACTCACTGTACGCCCAACCTACCTGGAAAGGGGTCTCTCTTTAAACTGCCTTTCTCGAGGTGTTTTCCATTTTTTTCCCTACTGGGTTTTTTTTGGGAGTTGTACCTTGTCTTCTTAGAGAGTCAAGGCTGGTGGGCTGTCAAGAGGCAGGGCCTGTTAAAGCCCATTGTGGCACTCCTTGTGTGATTTTGGGCTATACAAAAATAAATTGTATTGTATTGTATTGTATTAAAAAGCAACGGCCTGTAATTAATGCCTCACTAAACCACTCAAAAAGAGTTAAGCAACTCCTTTCAATAGTCAATAGTTCTAAAACCAATATCAAGACATATAAACTTAAATGCTTGCTAAATTAAATATAAATGTGCATGCTAATATAAGAGCCCACGGCTGCAGACCACAGCACTGTTAAGTCATGACACGCAGCTGCCCAGTGGTCTGACAGATGCCAAGCTACACGACACATCTTCAGGAAAAAGTCCCTAAGTTTCGGCAATCAACTCTTAAGCCCCTATAGCGCTCAAACTAACTAATATCATAATATATGATATTTTAATCTTATTGCTTAAGGAATTTAAGAGCCCTAATACTTCTAAATGCCATTTGAGTGCTGATATGTTTTATGCACTAGCCTGAGAGTTTGCCCCTTACTCACACAGGCAAAGGTCCTACACGCAGTTTGTTTAGTCTTCTATTAGTACTTGCATCCTTAAAACAAAATCTGCCTGCTTGCTTCCTCAGAGACAATGATGACCTTGGGGGTATTTTTCATATGTGGATTACTCGTTTAACAGGATGTAATTGTTGACGATTTGGCATGATCCTGGATCTGTCGGTTTTTCGAAACTCTTGCTGGATGTGTTGTCATATCAGCACATCCAAATCCTCAAACCTGCTCTGAGCAGGTTTGTTCTATGTAAACAAGGATTAGCTCACACAGTTAATCGGTTTCCGTGTATGGAATTCATTCAGTCATGGCTTCACCGTTCATGAATGAGCAACCAATTGATATCGGTGTGCAAATTATAAGAAGGGAATTTCACATAGAGAGGGTTTTGCGTGATTGGCAAGATCCTTTATTGCTCCCGAAGGAAATTCTTTTCGAAAGATACCGCTTTAGCTGAGGGGGAATATTGTACCTCAAAGATTTATTAGCACCTTATATTCGAAGTCAAACTAGGCGAAGTCGGGCTCTCACAACCACACAGACAGTATACATTGCTTTGAGGTTTTTTGCAAGCAGCACTTTTTTATATACTGTAGGCGGAAAATCTATCTAAAAGTGCAGTTTGCCTGGCAATTCTTTTGTTTGGCTCTGAAATATTTCCTTCGGGTTTTCATAGTGTTTCCTGGACACTTGCATGTGCAGACAATAAAAGAGGCGTTTCATGCCATTGCAGGTAGGTAATACAAAGGCAAAAACACCCACAGTTCCATAAAGAATCTCACAATCAGCCTAACATTCTCATTACCCAGGATTTCCAAATATGATTGGGGCACATGGGACTGATCAGAGTGGAGTTTGATCAAACATTATTTGGAAAATGTACCTCTCCTCCTGATGAATAATCAGACACAGTGTCTTCATCAAATATTTGACCTTCGTCAATATCTCGTTGGTCAGACACAAGTTCTAGGGATATGACATTCCCTGCAACTGACCCAACAAAAAAAAAGAGGGCTATATGGAACATACCTATGGCACACATTGATAACAAATATATGCAATGAATATCCTTTATCTGAAATGAAGTGACCACTGCATCCTGCCACTGGTACTGAGGAGGAGCTTCCCCCTGGAATGCCTTCAGAAACAGGGCAATGGGCATTTTGCTGGATAGCCAACTCTTCTTCAGGGGTTAGGTCTGGAACGCGTGGACATCCACCTGTTTTTTGCTTGTCTGCCTTCTTATTAGCTTTAAAATTAATGTTTTTTATATTGTATATATATGATTATTTATGTCAACAATTCTTTAAATAGTTATATACCAGTATTTACCAGTTTGAAGTATTTTCTTGTACTTCACTTTAACCTGTTCCCATGTTCTCATTGTGCCCACGTTTGAGCTGGAATTATGACATTAAACAATAATTAATCTGACACATAGGAAATGAAGTTTGCAGTGTTACCCCTTGTGCATATTAAATCTTGAAATTCTTCATATCCTTCGAATAAAAGGTCCTGCTCCGCTTGTGTGAAAAAAAATGCGCCCGTTCTTTCGTCATATCAAAGACTTGCTGATCATGTTTTCTAGACTCAATATATAAGGGCTTTTCAATCAGCGCGGGTGCACGCATTCATCTCGGGCATATCTATCTGTCTGTTGGGGTGACCAGATTTTGTTTCTCTAACAAAAGGTCCAGGGAGATATAATCGAAACCTGACACAAGACTTTATATACAATGGAAGTCAGCTACTGTTGCATTTACTTGAAATGGTAGCTTTTGAGATGATCGTATCAGAGAATGTAAGAAAACACCTCTTTGCATCACCACTTGATCCTGCTGACTGGCCTCATGTCCTGTCTGATTCCATTGGATTTGATTTGGTCATGAAATGACCATTTCAGATAAAGGACAGTTTAACTTCTCCAAAAAGAAGCTGCCATCAGCATTATTTTATAAGAAAATTAGTTAATTGTGAAAAATTTAAAGGAGGCTGACACCCCTACTCAAAAATATTCCCTCCACTTATTATCATTGCAAAATGATCCTTTAAGGTACCTTAAAGATCATGAAGATAGGCCAGAACACTCAAAACATATGACATCTTGGAAGGAGCTAGAATTGCACCTTAAAAGATGCTTAACTATTGCTAAACAAAAGAAGCTGAGGCCGAGAGAAAGCGATGGTGTGATGTTCTCACTTGCTTTGTGGCAATAATTCAGTTTCTACAAAAGAGGAATCTTACTTTGAAAAGGTCCAGACATACTTTACACCAGCCAAACAATGACAATTTGTCTCTTACCTCCTACCAATTCAATATGCAATCTTGGGGTGGTGATTTATGAGCAGCTATCTTTCTCTGACCACATTTCAACTGTCTCGTGTTCATGCAGTTAACTTTGTTCAGCATCCACAAAATCAGACCATATTTGAGTATGCAGCACAACCTCTGGTCCAAGCTTTGGTCTTGTCATGGCTGGATTACTGTAACTCTCTACAAGTAGGAGGAACCGCATGTGCTATCAAGCCACTGTAGATGGTCCAAAATGTAGTGGCCTATCTTGTATTCAACCAGCCAAGATGGGGACATATCACTCCTCTCCTCAGGTCGTTATATTGGTAGCTTGCATTATGTTCATATCCTTGATGCATGCCTATATAGTAGTCAGTGGGTCAGCACCTGTGTGTATGGAGACAATGGTGAGGTTCTATGCTCCTTCCCATCCACTTATGTCTGTTGATGCCACCTCTTCATGGTATCAAATCTAAATCCAGACTCTTTTCATATGGTCTCCCAGTTGGTGGAATAATCTGCCCACCTCCATTCAAACTGCTGACTCCCTCATTGTGTTTAAGAAGTGATTGAAAACCCTACCATTTTGTGAAAATTTGTCAAATTGTTAATAAATGTTTTTGCTCTTTGGATATCTGTTATATTGTTAAATATTATTAAGCTATCTTTATAGCTTTTCACTTGTGGTGGTCAAATTTTGTAACTTGTCCTGTTACATTTGATAAAGACAGTCTGTAGACTGATGTTACTTGATTATGTTGACCTCCTTTATAAGTCTCTTTGGGTAAGCATCTGCTAAGAAAATAAATGTACATTTTTTAAAGAGGTTTTTGAAATTTTTGCCATATTTGATCCCATTATGAAACACTTTGTAGATTGTGTTGACAGTGGAACAAGCAACCCATTGCAAAGCAATTAAAAATGAGCTCATTAATTCCATACATAAGAAGGTAATTAAGCATATAGCGAGTTATTTTAAACAGTCAAAATATTACTTCATTATTTTGGATTGCACCCGTTTTGTTAGCCATTAGAAACAAACTTACTAATTGTAAGAAATGATACAATGAAGGCAGTACCCAGCAAGGTTATTATGGTTAACGAAAACTAAAATCAGAACTCAAACTATTATTAAAAAACATTTACGTAAACTGAAAGAAAATAATTAACAAAGCCAAAATTAAAAACTAAAACTAAACAAAACGATTAAAGTAGCTGGAAAGACTAACTGAAATAAAATAATAATATACTAAAAATATTTTTAGTTTTCATTTTTGAATGAATATTCTTGTCATTAGCTTTAACCTTTGTGACTTTTATTTCTAAAACAGAAAGTCATCCACCATGAGCCACCTGCATATATTCATCCCGTGAATGGCAGCTGGTGACGAAGGGCAGGTGTTCACACAGCATTTGCAGTGACAGAGCAAACTGAATACGGGCGCGTAAAGCGTGTGAAATAGAAAGCGATTTATGTGCCGCTTTTCTTTGCGCTTGTTGTATATCAAGATGTAATTTAATCACCTGAAATTGCAATGTGCTGGTCAATAAAACCTTTACCGTATTTACAGAAAAATCACGAGTGAGTAACGTTTCAGTTTATTTCTCAGGTGCCTGATTTTTGTTGACAATAATTCACCTGCCACTTCGCACAGGAGAAATCCTTTCTGAAAAGAAAATGGCACTAATCGAGAGACTGACTAAGTCATCATACAAGATCAGCATATTGTTACTAACCAATCACTTTTGCTTTAAAAAAGTCGTTTAACAACGTAGCAATACAAATTTTTTGTAAAATTCCTGAGTTGGCAATGTCTCTACTGAACTACAGGTAGGTAGGCGAAGGGAGTCTGCCAACTGGTGAAAAACTAAACGTACTAATGTATTTTTGTATTTATTCTATATTTATTAATTTATCTTTTTTATGGTTTATATTCACAGCTCAAAATACCTGATATTGTGAAAATAATTCTTTAGCAATTTTTCACTTTTTCTCAAAATAGTTGAAATATCATATTCTTTTTGTTCTTAACATCAGCCATATCATACCTATTGCATACCAAGGATTTTTCTTGCCTTACATCCAAACCTGCTGGGGTAGGCTCCACGTTCCTGCGACCCTAAACAGGTTTAGATAATGTATGTATTGTTCCTAATCTCAGATGCTGTCTCTGTCGTTTTGTGCCAGGTCATACACCAGTTTCCTGCTCTTGTTCTGCTCATTAAGAGTTTACTATTCTTATGCATGGGCTATTCAAGTCTCACTGCCCCTATATGTTGAAATTTTTGTGTTTTTAAAAGCTCATGTTATATTGTTCAAACGTTTGTGCTAATTAATCTTTGCTGTACAGCATTTTTAATGTTTAAACACTGATTTTGTTGAAGTACCAATACAATAAATATATGTTTAATTTCATCGATCATTTACATTTTTATTCTTGTGAGTGGTTGTCTAGGTAGGGGCCCAAGTGCGCTGCTTTGCCCTGGGGCCTATAATGTTGTTAAGACAGCCCTGCTGCAAGTGGCAAAATTCTGTCTATAAATTGCCTATAAATCTATAAATTCCTGAGATGGAATCAGAGATCAATATGGCTGGTAGAAAATAAAAAGCCCATTATGGGAGATTTTTGAAGGCATTCATTATAAGCACATTGTCTTGAAGGGAGATATGTTGTTTAGTATATTTAGAGTAAAAAAACAACCCTTAAACCTTAAAATTCACCTAAGTTTTATTACAAATTGGCCTATTCTGGGCAATAAAAAGAAAAGATAAAAGTGCCAACATATAAAATTGTTCATATTCAGTATCTGATTTTGATTTGGCTTGTTTTTATCAGACAAAAACAAAACCAGATAGTAAACCATTTAGTGTTGTTGTAAGCTTCCACTAACATATCCAAATCCATTAAGTCTATAGTTCCATCTGATTTTGACACAAAACTAAACCTAACCCCACCATAATTACTAAAACTAAAACTAATAGATGTAAAAATAAAACAGAAATGTCTTTGTGAAATAAAAACTAAATTAAAATTAAAAATATACAATGAAGTAAAACTAAAATGAATTTCCAAGTAAGGTCAGAAAAAATATAGAAATAAAAACTAATACAAAAAGACAAAACTATAATAACCTTGGTACCCAGGATTAAAGGGCACTTTATGGGATTCTCACCAGCAAAAGTCAGTGGGAGAAATTTTGTCTTCCCTTGTCCTGGACAGACTTGAGGAACTAAATATTTCTTTTGATGTTGGCAGAAGGCAATCACATGACAATGGTGCCAAGATGAAGAGGAAACACAAAAGTATGCAGGCCAAATTGCTGCAAGAAATCCCCGAGCTTTATTTGTGCCATTTGCTGCCAACACCCAAAATTAAGTTGTTGCAGATGCAGCAATTGTGTCCCTTGAAGAGTCATGAAGAGAGACATTAATTATGCTGGGAGAGGTCAATAACAAATTTGGGGTGATGGTAAACCATATCAAGTCGATCACTGAGGAGCTAACAGACCAATATACTGAGCTCAGTGACACTTTAAGCTATTTGAACATGTATGAACTGGCTGTTAAGAATTTGTCTGATTTGCCATAAGGCAACATGACTGTAGTGGAACTCCTGCTTTCATAAACAAAAAGCAGCTGTAGGAGGTATATCTCAACTTGTGGGAAGCCCTTAAAATTGCTCTTGCTCTTCCAGTGACTGTTACCTCAGCAGAGAGACATTCTTATAAACTATCCATCCATCCATTATCCAACCCGCTATATCCTAACTACAGGGTCACGGGGGTCTGTTGGAGCCAATCCCAGCCAACACAGGGCACAAGGCAGGAAACAAACGCGGGCAGGGCGCCAGCCCACCACAGTCTTATAAACTAAAACACGTTAAAAATGATCTGAGGTCTACTATGGCTCACGATCACCTAAGTGGAGTAGTTAGCATGAGCATCATTAGCCAACAGCATTCGTATGAGGATTTCATTGATGATTTTTGCTCTACAAAGGCCATGCAAGTCAAGTTTTATGATGCTTTTAAAAAGAGAGATTTGTTGTCATGCCTCTTTTTACACTTTTAAGCATTTTAACTTTCTTTACTCTGAATAGTTCAGTACATAAAATAATTAGCTGTTTTTCATTGATAATCTTCATTTTTTTGTATAATTTAAGTGTTGTAAAACAAAATATATACATACAAGAGTGAACAAATGACTGGGGTAGGTGATTAAGATATATTTATATTATATGATTATGTATTTCTTCACTAAATACTTGTACAGTGTATTGGTGAAACTACATGAATAAATATATAAAGCAGTTGAATTTGTTAATGGTACATACTGTACTGCATGTATGATTTATGGAATGGCCTCTTAAGCTAAATTCTGTCCACTGCAGAGTAGTTCGGTGAGTACTATTTCTTTTCTTTTGACTTGTTTTATATTGTATGGGGGACATGTCTTGTTTCTGCTCTGACCTTCTTATGCTATGCGAGTTCTTTTGTACATGTGGTCTTAGTTTTGGGGTGTCCCCCTCATATTTTAGACCACTCTTGAAAACGTTAGAACAGGTGCAGAGTAAATGATAAATGTAAATGCATATATTTTAAGGAGTTTCTATAAATGTCATTATTAAAAAAAAAACTGTGCTATGTTGGCAGCTACGCAGTTATTAAATGTTACTGGTTATTCTGCTATTTATTTTTGGTTTTAAAAGTTCATAAAAGGTTACTTTTATGTTAGTAAATATTGTGTATATTTAATCTGAATTGTTACAGAACAACTGTAAAAACTCAGATTTTTATTGTAAACATTTATTGGTGATAATATAATATCCATTGACTACAAGATGACATTTATTTTAAGAATTGTTTAGCAAGCATTCATGAATGCTGCAGCCATTTGGATTAAGTCTGGATTTTTTTTCTGTTTAAAAACAAAAAAATGTGGAACTGTGATATAAAATTGTATATGTTTATTTAGACAGAAGGTATTGTCTTTCTTCATTTTAAATGAAGAAATTAATTAAATGAGTATTTTATTCAAAACATATTTATACATGTTTATCATTTTTTCAGTTGGACAAAAAACAGGTGACTCCTCCATTCAAACCTCAAATCACAGATGACTATGGCTTAGAGAATTTTGATACTCAGTTTACCAATGAACCAGTGCAGCTGACACCAGACCATGAGTAAGTATACTTTGCCTATTTCAGATAACTGATTCCATATGGATACTGCATGTAGAATCCCAGAAATGATTTTAATATAGCTGTAATTAAGCGTTGTTAGTGAACTGCACTGCTGTGCACTGCTCTGGATTTCCATGAAACTGTTATATACAGGTACTTGATTTGATCAATGCAGTAGCACATCAGTGTCATCAGAAATGTTGGTTTATATTCTGCATTACAGTACATTCAGCAGCCAAGTAGATTTTGTTATGTAGATGTCTAGACCAGACAATAAAAACAATAAAACAGTATGTACAGTGTATACTGTTAAAGAAAAAGTGTGGAGTAATTTCATGGTATACATTAACGTTTCATGTGACATTATGCTCTTGTGGTTTTAAAATGGGGTCTGCATGAGGACACAGATGCCCCTGGGAAAACCCCTGAAACACAGTCTACCTTCACATTGCTCCTTAACCTTCTTACTTGCGCTATAACGCATCATAAACCTTTTGCGCGGTACTCCACATACTTAAAAGCCTTGTACAGCGCCTGTCAGCTTTGGAGTTGATTGTTTGCTTTTCTTTCTGTCTCTCTCTCTGACATTCTCTGCTCCCGATGGAACTGTTATCTCTATCATGTCATGGAGCACATTTAAACTTTTGAAAAAGAGACAAATGTTCATTTGCAGTGTTTGAATAAAGTTCATGTCTCCACAACCTCCTGTGTTTCTGTGCAAATCTGTGACCCAAGCGTGACAACATGAATAAAAAAGAATTAAAATCTGAAAATGAAATATGTCTATTTTCAATAAAAGAATGTTGTACAATATTGATCCGTGTTTTGAGACTAAAAATGTATTGGAAAACAGTGAATAAATGTCATTTTGTGGGGGAAAAAGAATATATACATGCATTCTATATATTTGCAATTCTGCCACTTTAAAATAAATCTGGCTGTGTTCTTCATCTTGAAAAATAGCAAACGTATCCTTTAAAAATGCAAATGTACAACAATACACATCTTATGAAATACAAGCAAAGCCTTAGTGGGAAAGCAAAAGAGAGAAATAAAAACTCTTAACATCACTCAATTTTAGTTTTATTCAGGGTCACAGGGAGATGGAGCCAACCCTAACAAAATAAGACTCAAAGTAGTGAATTTCCCATTTTTGATTTAATAATCAGCCAAACCAGAATGCCTTTGCAGCATATTCAGAAAAAGTGAGAAATTAAAGAAAAAACTTGTGCACAAACAGCAGCCCTGTCAGCAGTATAACTGTATCACCTGTCTGACTTGTAAATGGGGAATGCATGCTCTGACTCAAAGTCAGATCTGTATTAACTACATTACATGTAATATTAATGAGCTGCTCCCACTATTCTTTTACAGCTCTCGAAGACAGATTTGGAATTCTAGCATGGTCACTGTATTTATAGACTTTTATGTTTTTCACTAGAGATTTTGTTCACTGTTTTTGTTTTTCCCATATCCCAAAGACTATACAGGTTAGATTATTTGACAAGTTTCAACAGGCTTAACATTACTGATAGTGTGTCTCAAACAGACAAATATTGAAAAAATATTTTAAAAAATCCTGCAGTCCATGTCCTCTGCTGGCTATTACATTTGGACTAAACAAAATGTTTACACTTGACACCATATGTATATAGTTCACAAAAATTAGAAGGTTATTTTTAGTGTGTCAGGAAAAGAGTGTATTTTAGAGTTTCAAACATTCCTTTTGCAAAAAGGGAATCAGTACAATAAGCTATTCAATTGTCTTTAAAGAAAGAAACTAACATTGTAGTAGTCTACATTCCAGTCAAAAAATATGAGATCTTTGTAGGTGTATACAGTATAACAAACAGGTGGTAATGATCAGTAACATAATATGTAGTTAGAACCAAACTGATTAACTGAAACAAAAACAACTCCAAAAGACAACCATACTGAAAAGGTGAGGTTACGACAGATGATATGGTTTAACCTGCAAATCTTACACCAGGGGAAAAGTGGGTATCACGACAAGACACAATGTGGTTGTGCTGCATCATGGCAAACAGGCATGAGGAAAACAGGAACAAGCATACTGCAACAGATGTTATGGCCATAAAAGAATCCTAATCTCAACATCATTGAGAGAGTCTGGGAACCAAGTAAGGCAGACAAACTCTGAAGTGGAACTGTGGCAAATTCTACAGGACGTGAGGAACCGCCTACTGCATGAGTACCTTTAGAAACTGCATGAAAGTATACCTAACAGAAAAGCTACTGTTTTTAAGGCAAAGAGTTGTCACACCAAATTTTGATTTTATAATTTTTTTTCTGTTTACTGTACTTTCTATAAAATGTATTGGGTATTAAAAAGTATAAAAATAATGCTATGAGTAGCATTATTTTTGAAAGCATTCCTGCTTTGCAGCATTTTTTTCACTAGTGCCTAAGAATTGTGTGTGTGGGTGTATCTACAGTACAGGCCAAAAGTTTGGACACACCTCCTCATTCAATGTGCTTTCTTTATTTTCATGACTGAAGGCATCAAAACTATGAATGAACACATGTGGAGTTATGTACTTAACAAAAAAAGGTGAAATAACTGAAAACATGTTTTATATTCTAGTTTCTTCGAAATAGCCACCCTTTGCTCTGATTACTGCTTTGCACACTCTTGGCATTCTCTCGATGAGCTTCAACAGGTAGTCACCTGAAATGGTTTTCACTTCACAGGTGTGCCTTATCAGGGTTATTTAGTGGAATTTCTTGCTTTATCAATGGTGTTGGGACCAGCAGTTGTGTTGTGCAGAAGTCAGGTTAGTTGGACGATCATTTATTTTTCAACAGGACAATGACCCCAAACACACCTCCAGGCTGTGTAAGGGCTATTTGACCAAGAAGGAGAGCGATGGAGTGCTGTAAATGGTCATGAAAATAAAGAAAACACATTGAATGAGGAGGTGTGTCCAAACTTTTGGCCTGTACTGTATATATACAGTATATATTGTAAGAACAAAAAAAAATCTCATGAAGGTTTTGGGGCATGAAGTGATAATCTTAATACAAAATAAATGTCACAGGCGGCTGGGGGTGGAGCCCAGCCGGGACGCCCGAGGGGACCGGAGGAGGTTCTGGTGCCTCCTCCCGAGCACGTGGGGGCAACCGCCTTGGTTTTGTTGGTGGCCTCGGGTAAGGGGCTTGGAAGCCCAACCCTGTAGGGGCCCGTGGCCACCGCCAGGTGGCGCCCCGGTGCCTGAAGAAACCTGGAGCCCAGCACTTCCGCCACACCAGGAAGTGCTGGGGGGAAGAGGAGCAGGAACACCCAGAGGACTTCCGGCTACACAGTTGGTGTTTCCGCCACACGGGGGTGTGTCAGCGGAAACTCCTCAGGAATCACCTGGAGCCCATCCGGGCGTAGATAAAAGGGGCCGCCTCCCTCCAGTCGACAGCAAGAGTCGGGTGGAAGTGGACGGAGCTCGGAGGAGAGGAGTGGAGGCGGTCTGAGGACTGAGCAAGGCATCATTGTGCGGCCAGGACTTGAAGGGGTGATTGGTGCTGCAGCACTGGGTTTGTGCACTTTATTTCTAATTAGTATTGTAAATAAACACGTGTGTGGAGAAAGAACATGTCTACCTGTCTGTGTCCGGGCTGTACCCCACACAAAGAATAAGTGAAAACTGGACTCCCTTAAGATGACGGAGTAGCTGGTTATAAGCTTGGGAAGCGGACAAGGGGTGTTTAGGTGACTGGAAGTGACATTAACCACTGTCAAGTAATGTTGATCAGTGAATTTCACCAAAGTATTTTTAACAACAAATTTGCTACATTCGTGTTCACTCTTGTTCATCAAATTATTTACTGATAATTCAGCCTGTTTAGGAGAACTTTTTTTCCTAGCATCCCATAATGCTGTGCAAGGCAAGCGCAACATCCCTTGCAGCTGTAACAGCCAACATTGGATGGGATTTCCCCCCAAGTATGCAATGCTGATCATTTGCATTACAAACTCTGTGGGAATTAGGTAGTCGTGGAACTGACAAGTAAATAATGCAGGTTCTCAAAATTTTATTTTTAGGAAATATATACATCATAAATAACAAGTTATCTCTGCTTGTTGCCAAATGCGCAGGTCGATCTTCAAGTTCCACATCAATATAAGAGAATGAGGCACGTGTCCTGTCCGTGCATAATTACACACATGCAGATAAAAAACAAACATTGAAGGAGCACCATAGACACAGGAATCTCTGTGAAATAATAATAATAATGAAAGATTTATTACTATTACTTTTAAAATCATAAGAGGCATATAGTTCTCACACATGTGGCACAAAGGCTCCTTTCTCTGCTCTGACCTGGGTGTCAGAGCATATGTAACCATGAGGTTGCAGATTTCAGAGAGAAAATCATTGTGGAGTGTGGTGAGTCCTATACCGATTTCTTGCATGGTTCTTGTATCATTGCAACTCACCACAAAAAAAAAGCTTAACTTTTCCTGTTTTGTTATATATCCAAAATATTTTGCCTTTACCAGCCTGAAATAACATTTTCTGGGTTAATGTAAAAGCCAGTGGCTTTCAAATTTTGTAAAGTAACCAGCTGGCTGTGAAGATATCCTTCCCAGGTGTCACACAATAATACACAATTCAGCTGTTGAGGTATACAGCACTACTGCATATACAGTACTTTATGGGGTCTGAGTTGTTTGTCCATCAGATGTTAGAAGTTTACTGGGGCTTAGTCGGGCCCAAGTCATGCCAAAGGCCACTGGGAGTGCTAACCATGTTTTTTTTTCTTGGCCAAAGATATTTGCCAGCACCACTTAGTAATATTATTTGTAGTTAGGAAAATGCATAGGATTGGTATAAAATTGGGAAACCTGGTTGAGTCAACTGAAATTTCCATAGAATCGCCACGATCCATCGTGTTTGCCTATATATACAATGAGGTTATACCAAGGACTTGTACTTTCTTCAGTGATCCTTAGATGGAGCATTTTATGTACTGTCCACTCTTCTTGAACACTGGAGATTCTAAAATATTTCTAACAAACTATTACCCCAGAGTCAGTATTGATATTTTGTGGTGAGTGTTTGAGCTCGAGATTTGTAAATACAATACATGACAAGTTTTTTTTAGAACTTTCTTAGCTATCTCTCACTTTAATGTCATATGTACTTTGAAAGTGCCCTAGGAACTTAAAATGGCAAGTAGGAATATATTACCATTACTTCATATCCAGGCTGAAAGTCACACAAAGTGGTGGTGCAATTAAAAGGAAGAGCCTGAGTCTGCTGGGTGTTTTCCATCTGCTCATGAACTGTGTGCACAGCTTTTTGAAATGGTCCCAGAACTATACAACATACATGTCAACACTTCTTATTAAGGTTTTTTCTTTTACATCAATTCAGTGTGGGAAAGACCCATGTGTGTCTGCAGTACCTCTTGTTAATGAAATAAAACACAAAGGGGATGAGGGTTTTGGAGTCCCGCAGGATATCCCTGTGATAAGCCAAGTTCAGTGGCTGTAGATAATGCAAATAAAGAGGCAACCGCTTGACTTGTCACAGACATTTGAAAAAAAAAAAATGTAAAAGAAATAAAGTTTTCACCTACCTGTTTTAGCACCCCCACACAGATTAACACGGTAGCGGTACAAAGTTTTAGCTGGGATGTTCGAGGGGCTGCCAGGAGCACTATAGGTGTTACGAGAGCAAGCCGTGGGGCTCAAACTTGCCAAGACACATGTTTGAGGCCAGTTTTCGAGTGTGCTAGCAGTTTCTGACAGTCCAGTGCAGAGGTGCACTTCCGTAACCACTGGAGGAGAGAGGTGGTATATTTAACATCGGAGGAACAGTTCTGAAGGATAGAAAACTCATCTTTAAAGTAGTTGGCAAAAAGGGAATTCACACGTGTGGAAAAGTACAGAAGTGAAAGCGGGAGAAAATAAAACAGTACTCACTTCCCAGTGGCTGAACGGGGAGCCCACAAATCACCAAGACAGACGGGTATACGCACATGCAAGACAGCAGGAACATTTAAATAGGCTGGACTTTACCTGAGCAGGTGTTGTTGAATGGTGCACGCCCCCACGTGTCTGATTATTGGAAGTCTGTGGGAAATGTAAAGGCGGATAGGATGGTTAAAAGGGCTCGTGATATAAACAGAGTCCGAACGCCAGAGGTCATCCTTTGACCATGTCCTCAAGCTTTAATGTAGATATGTGCTACTGATTTATTTAACTGAGTAGTGGAGATACGTAGTGTCTTTTGTGTATATAGTAGGTGCTTAGTTTTTTCATTTTGTTTTGATTATCTTTTTTTTCAGCCTGTCCTTCGTGATCTGTTTTACAGCTGGATGAAGGAGGTGAAAGATTTTTTTGTTTTGTTCTTTTCTTTACTTTTGATTTGGAATCCAATGTAAATATTATAACACCTGCATTGTTTTCTTTTTGGAAGTGTCTTTGCATTGGACTTTGTAAATATTTTTTTTTTGCAAGACATTTCTTTGTAAAATAGTATGGTCACTGCTGGAATAAAACAGATTCCTGTTTTTGAATAGCTTTTTTGTTTAGTCTGAGTCTCTCTTACTCCATACCCTGGTTGCTCGGTCTCATCTACTGACACCCCAAGTCGGGAATTATAGAACAGGGTCCTTACCTGGGGTGTCACAACTGTTCTTAAGATCATGCTCCCATAGAGCTTAAAAGAGAAGGCCTCTAGCATGAGAGGCAATGATGATTGAATTTGCATAATACAGAATTGTGATGTGTGTACCTTAGCTAATGGTTCATGAATAATAAGGCCAGCATCTCTAAATTAAATGAATGCAGATTTACTCATAATTAAATTTCAAATACAACTTAAAATCTTTGAATAAAACATGCAAAAAAGCAATTTCTCTTTTCTAGTAATTCTCGCCGCCCTGAACATCTTACTCCCTTCCTCTCCCCAGATTAGCCACTGGGCCTTATACTGTAGCTGGGCTGACAGGCCAACAGCTTCAGTCTCTCCCTCCAGCTGTTATCCCAACCACCATCCTTCAGTGTCCATATCAACATCCATTGTCCTGTCACCCTGACGTTGGTGCACTGGGACCCCTGGAGCCCTTGATTGCAACATACTCCTCCGGGGTGCTCATTGTGAGCGACCCACCCTTGGGCCCCTTACTCCCTTGTAGGGCCACTGACCTCTCTGCCTTCTCCCTACCATGTTGGATGAAACACTCTTCCAATGCTTTCTTTCCATCATTTTCTTTTCATTCTTTTTTCTCCTTTCTAACCTACCCAGGCTCAGTTATGCTCTTGTGTGTATGGTGCCCTAATAATGTGTAGAGTCAATGCGGAAACTGGAACCAATCACACACTTACATGCAAGCATGGTTAGCCCAATCTCACTATTAAATTCCCCAGGGTCACATGACCACGCACACTCATGGAGACTGAGCTGCACCATTCTTATTTGAAAATACCTTGGACCGAATACTGCTGTTCCACAGCCACATAATACATGCTCAAGGATTACAAAAATGTGAGGAAAAAACACAGGCCAAGCTGAATGCTCACAACCAAAGGATGTTTCACAACTGACATCTTTCCTTGTAATCTGTGAATTACTACACCAGGTTTTTGCCTTTTACCTGCAGTTGTACACCCATGTAATCAGCTTCTATAAAGTGGACATAAAAAAAGCTTACTTTTCAAGAAGCAAAACTTTTAGTTACTTCCAACGCAGTGCTAAATTACTTTAATGCTTAATTCCTGCTAAATCTAGCCTGCGAAACTTCACTAGGGAGCAGTAATATCCAATATTATGAATGATGGCAACACAAAATCTATTGCATTTACATCACATTAACTGTCCAAGACTGAAGAAAATAACACTTAGACAAGGAGGCATTGAGTCTAGTGTGGAAGTTTAATCAGTGTAGAGAGTTTACTCTTGTTACGGTAGAGTAGAATGGTATAGGTTTATGAGAGAATAGGACTCCTTTCAGAACAGATGGGAAGTGTTCTGCCACAACGGGTTACATTTGAACTGGAGGCATATGAGTAGGTTAGTTCAGGATTGTTTAGACCAGTGTATGGGGATGCAGGGAGTTAAGGACAGGCCAGTTTTAGAACTATATATGAAGGAACAAACATTAACTATGTATTTTTATTATTACAGTACACTAATGTAAATTCTTACCCACCATTTACATGTAAAAGTAAAATGATTAATACATTAAAAATAGCTTGCCTTAATGCTAGAAGCATCAAAAATAAAACAAATTGTGATATTATAGCAATAACAGAAACCTGGCTAAATAGCAATGATAGCGATGAGTATAACCTAGAGGGATACACATTTTTTAGGAAGGATAGGCAGAATAGAAAAGGAGGTGCGGTTGCTGTTAATGTCAAACAGAATTTAAACGCAAGTCCTCTTCCGTTGAGACCCATCTTAGTGAGGACATGTGGCTTCACCTGGAAAGCATTAGGAAAAAAGGTCTTATTTTAGGAGTGTTATAGACTGCCCAATGTAGGGAATAATTTCAATGCACATCTTTTTAGTAATATTAAAGAGGCCAGTTTACAAGGGGATATTATAGTCATGGGGGACTTTAACTACCCAAATATTAACTGGGCTAACCTTGCAAATAGTGAAGCACAAGTGGAGGAGTTTTTAGAAGTAATCAGTGACTGTTTTTTAACACACTATGTTAAATCATCAACATGGGGTAAAGCTTGTCTGGATTTTGTATGTTGTAATAATCAGGATATAATTGAGGGTATAGAGGTGATTGAACCACCAGGGTCAAGTGACCATAATATAATACAGTGTAGTGGAATAGTGCAGATGTAAAGACTAAAACTACTAAGTTTAACTTTAGTAGGGAAAATTTTGAGTAGGCGCAGCAAAGTCGAATGAGGATAGACTGGGATAAGCTTTAAAGTGTGAAGACAGTTGAGGAGCAGTGGAACAGGTTTGAAAATACTTGACATATAATGCAGGATAGGTGCATACCTAAATCTGGAATTAGTAGGAAGTTTACATAAACTACACAATGGGTTAATAAAGAGTTAAAAAAGAATGCACAGGAAAAATCAGCTGTATAAAGTGTATAAGACCAGTAACTCCAATGTGAATAACAGGGATATGAGAACACGAGGGCAATCTTTAAAAAGGATGTTAGGGAGGCTAAAAGGCAGTTAGAGAGGAATATAGTTGATAAGGCAAAAGCTAACCCAAAGTGATTCTTTCAATAATTTAGTAGTAAAAGAACAGTCAAGGAGGAGGTGAAGTGCATCAGGAATAGTAAAGGGGACTTAAAAATACAGACAGTGAAATAGTGGGTAATAAAAAAATAACATTTCTTTGAGGTCATTACATGTGTGGAAGTAGATAACCTCCTAGAGGTAAAATGACTACCACTGACTATAGAGGGAGAAGTACTGCTCAGATTAAATAACCTGAAATCAAATGAATCTCCTGGACTGGACTAGACAAGACAAGATAAGATAGAGCTTTATTTGTCCACAATGGGAAATTTGGCTTTTAATAGAAGCTCTTTAAATAAATACATAAATAGGTAGGTAATTAAATAAGTAAATATACACACAGAGTTTGCTCTGAACATACAACCAAATGACTATAAACAAGAAAATTAAGAAGAAAGAAAGGTTGTGATTTGGCTAACACAGTCACAGTGACGCATTATGCAGATGTATTGCTGTTGGTGTAAAGGAGTCCAAGTAGTGTTTCTTGACACACTTCTGCTGAACAATTCGTTGCCTGGAAATACTCAGTGTTAGTATGACAGAGAAAGGATGTGTAGCATTACTCATAATAGCACTCTAGTTCTGATTTATTTCTCTCCTTTGCACTACCTCCAGAGGGTCCAGAGTGCATCCTATAACTAATCTTGCCCATTTAATTAGCTTGTTTATTTGGTTGTCCTCTTTTGAAGTGATGTTAACAGCCCAGCACACCACAGAGTTTTAGAAGATGTGAAGAATGTCACTTCCAGCATTAAAGGAACACAGTTTCCTAAGGTAGGAAAAAGAGCCTGCTCTGCCCTTTTTTATATACAGTCGTTCCTCTGTGCTCTGAGACTAGTCCATCCTGTTGTTGATGTGGTTCCCTAAATACTTGTAAGAGTGGACAACCTCTATATCCACTACTTAAATAGTGACTGGACATAGAGGCTGTTTGGTGTGGTGAAAGGCAATAACCAGTTCCTTGATTTTGCTGATTTTAAGGTGCAGATAATTCTCTTTACACCAAAAAACAAACTTCTCCACTTGACTCCTGTACTCTGTCTCATCCCCAGAAAATCCCCTGAGAATTTCTGCAAGTGACATGACCTGGTGTTATGTTTATAGTCTGAGCTGTACAGAGTGAAGAGAAAAGGAGACAGGACTGTTCCTTGTGGTGATCCAGTGCTGCTCACATCTGTATCAGAAACACAGTCCTTCAGTCTCACAAAGTGCACTGCCTGACAGATAGTCTATTCTATCTATCCTCAAGTTCACAAGGAGGTTAGCGAGTACATATATAAACCCTTGACACATATTTTAGGAAGTCACTGTGCACAGGGGAAATTCTGAAGGAACTGGAAATGGCAGGTATTATCTTGTTATATAAAATGTGTGACCGGACAGATCCAAGCAACTGTAGGCCAGTAAGCTTAACATGCATCAGAGGTGAATTAATGGAAGGAATTATTAAGAATAAGATTGAGCAACACAGGCAAGAACAGGAGTTGCACTGAAAAGTCAGCACGGGTTCAGAAAAGGGAGGTCATCATTTATCAACCTTTTGGAATTCTATGAGGAAACAGAAGGATATGATCAAAGTGGAGCATATAATATTATTTATCTGGACTTTCAGAAAGCATCTGATAATATGCCATATGAGAGGTTGGGCATCAAACTAAAAGAAGTAGGAGTTCAGGGTTTTATAAATGGGTGCCAAATTTGCTGAAACACAGGAAGCAGAGGGTTATGGTGCAAGGAACCCTATCAGAATTGGATGATGCTAAGAGTGGTGTCCCTCAGGGGTCAGTAATAGGGCCACTACTATTTTTAATATATATAAATGATGTGGACAGAAATGTAAGAAACAAGCTGGTTATGCTTGCAGATGATACCAAGCTAGGTGGATAGGCAGATAATCTTAAATCCATTGAATCATTGCAGAGGGACTCGGACAGCATACAGGCTTGGGAAGACTTATGGCAGATGAAATTTAATGTACATGTAAAGTATAGAAGGCTAACAGAATGTTAGGTTATATAGCACAATGTATAGAGTACAAGTCTAAGGAGGTTATACTGAATTTTTATAATGCACTAGTAAAGCCTTATCTGTAGTACAGTGTGCAGTGTTGGTCTCTGGGCTATAAAAAAGACATAACAGCACTAGAAAAAGTCCAGAGAAGAGCAGCTAAGCTGATTCCAGGACTGCAGGGGATGACCTTTTAGGAAGGATTGAAGAAGTTGAACCTTTTCCATTTAACACTACAATTTCCGAAGCCTACAAAAAATCTTGTAATCCCAGCCCACCTTAAATTCCTTTCCACCTCTCCATCAGCGTCTTTTATGTTGTAAATGTGTCAGTTAGCACTAGCAGTAAGCAGTTTGCTATCCCACCTACACCAATCCCCCCCAATCCCCCTCCCCCCACCCAAAAAAGAGAGACATAGGTATATATGACATTTGGAATAATTCATTTTATAACCTGTATAGTACACTTTGGAAAACCTTGTTGCACTAATGCAACATTATATTCATTTGCATACCTTCATGCAGTTGTAGTCAGTGATCGCGTTTGGTTTTTTTTTCCCCCAATCTTGCCATTCTCCACATTTTGGTGCATGGTAGTGTTTCTTTTGTACTCCAGGAGATGCAGAGGACAGAATAGTACAGAGAGGTCAGTTCTGCGCTATATACAATCATCAAATTCAAATGTTAACAGTTCACACACACCGAAGGACCGTTCTTCCTACATTTACGACATGTGTACCTGTTGCAATGTACACACCTCTCTATGCTGTGGTTCCTATTACATTGAAGGGGCGCTTGACGCTGAATGAGTTTGCTTTCCTGAGGGAAGCAGAGGTCTTGGAACAGAAGCTTGTCGATGTTGCACCCTCTTTCCTTTTTTCATCGCCTTTTCTTTGAAGAAGTGACGACAAAGTTCCTCCGGAAGGTGAGCCAAGAAAACTCTGGAATCTGTTGGTACCACAACAAACTACAAACAAAATGTAATTTTGGGCATATGATTATTTTGAATTGTAAATGTTTAAGCATTACAAAAATCACTGAATTAATACAATCAAGAGTTTTCCATGGGCTTGTTGCAGCCAAATTCTTGTCAAGTTGACCATGGAATTTATAGCAGATTAGCCACGGTACCTATCACAGAGAGGTAACAGAATAATTTAAAAATATTTGCTATCTCTTGCCCTACATGTATCTTCAGCACTTCTCCTCTGTATTTGTGTGTATTGACACCTTTTCACTGGTGCTCCGTCTTTCGAACGTGTTGCTGTAAAGCCAATGTGTCTCCTACTCTCATATTTGCAAGGCACCTTTCTTGCTGCCCCTCTGGTTTTATACTTGCCATCTTTGGGGGCGATTCTCTCAGCATGGCTCAGACACTTTTACTCCTCTATGTGCGTCTCACACTCACACTTCCTCTTTTGCCTTGGCACTAAAGCCAAACTGACCAATCACACCAAAACCAGACTAACCAATCAGATTGATCTAAAGGACTGAAGACACAGACCTTAGCGTTTTACTACGAGGGGCGTACAGATATAAATAGGAATTTATGAGCTATGCTTTATTTATTGAATACAATGAAACGACTTACAGACTATTTTTCTATATAGTCTCCTGCCACTGCAATACACTTGTTCCCCTGCTCAGGAAGCTTCTTAATCCCCGAAGAGTAGAAGTCTTTTGACTGCATGTTGACCCATTCTTGCACAGCGTCAATAACCTCATTCAGCTTGAATTTCTACCCTCCTAAAATTCCTTAAGTGTACCAAAGAGATTATAGTTCCTCTCTGAATGACTTGCACCAATCATACACTCTAGACTGAGAGAGAGAGACACTCATCCCCAAACTGTTTTTTAAGTCTCAAATAAATCTGAGATGGAATGACTCCTTCATTTGTCAAAAATTGAATAATAATGTGCTGTGCAACACTACTGTGTACCTCCTGCTCCAAAATGTTGATTACCAAAATGTTGATTACAACTGACAGGAAGTGGGGAAAGAGCAGCTAGCACTACTAACGAGAAGTTCATATATGCAATTGTTTGTCCAATGAGTCAGGTCTACCTTGCACTATTTATAAGAACAGAGTATGAAAATTCCTGTTTATAATTGAACACCCCTCATACTGTATATTCTAGATTTACACCCTTCATTGGGATACAGCACTAGTGCTATATAAATAGTGGTGCTTCAATTTTCAAAGAGTTCAAATTTCATACCTCTTAAGAAGCTGCCTTCATACAATAAATTGGTTGATATATTTATAAAAGAAATTTTTCAACTACATGGCTTCACTAGGTCTATTATAGCTGATAGAGGTCCTCCTTTTATTTAATGTTTTTGAAAGTATATTTTTTACTAAAATTGCTTGTGCTTTCATTGTGATACCATACTGAAATCAATGGTCTGACTGAACAAGTGAACTTGGACTAGAAGAAGTTTTGAAATGCAATTTGTACTTTTCAGTCTAATTGGAGATCTGTTGTAACACAAGCTGAATTTGCTTAATGAAATCCTACATAATTCCTAAACTAAAATGTTACTGTTTGAATGTTTGTATAGTTACAAACCACTCTTACATTAGTTGTCATCTGTTGTATCCTGAAGACTAATCTGAGAAAAGTTATTGATTGCAGGAACTACTGCAAAGCACTTTGTAGACCACAAACATAAATTACAGTAGTTCATCGTAGATTAGGTGTGGCTTACTACACAAGACTTCAGCCTAAGGATTGTTTCTCAAGATATATTGGTCTGTACACCATACTGAGAAATACTGTTCCTGACAATTGTAAGTAAATTCTTCCTTCTCATTTTAAAGATCATTCCTCACCACAGGTATGTCAATTTTAAACCTGTTTATTCTAGTCTTTATTAACAAAGCTCTGACCCTCCTCTCCTTATCAAGTACAGAAAATGTTTTACATACTGTATAACATCATGTTTTGAAAATATTTTATCTGGTACTTTGGCATGTTTATGGACTGTGTGATCACTCTTGGGTGTCTTTTAGCAATATTCTTCCCCAACAATTACTTCTCTGGTGCCATCTTTTTCATCCTTATAAACACAATGGGTATGTCCAGAGCCTTCACTTTAGGAGGAGGGCTCTGTTTTAAACAAAATGACATTTGGATGTACAGAATTCAGTTTTGCCTGTTTTATATTTTATACTAGTTTTAAAGATGTTATAAATTTTTATAATCTTTGTTATGTTTTATAGCACCACCCATTTTATACGTTAGTTTGGATAGTCGGTGCTAACTTTTTTGTGTTTTTGCATGGCAGTGGCCTTATGGAATTACTTCCGGCCTATATAAGATGATAGTATGATGTTATGCTACTTATCAGTGTCCCAGGTTTCTTCATTCTATGAAATCAAAAAAAAAACATCTACTAGCTAGCAAAGTATATTTAAAGAGTTAGGGCTTTGCTATTTGTTTTTTGGTCTGTGATTGTTCTCTGTATTTTTTGATTTTCTAGATTTAACCTTTGCTTGTTTTTTGACTTTGGGATCTCATTTATCTCCTGGTCCTTGTGATAAAAATATGCCATTTCTTTGTTGAGGGAGAACAACACCTATTATACTAATGCAGTTTCTAAGTTCTAACAATTATATTATGTCAGCTCTATGTAGGGACACTCCAATCGATTGGCCACTCCAAAAGACTAACTCAGTGATCAGTAAATTGGCTGATCACAAAAAAATATTTTTTCAGCCACTACATTTCTATGCTTTACAACAACAACGATTTATTTCTTGTATTGCCCAAAATTACACAAGGACTGCTGCAATGCGCTTAAACAGGCCATGTTTTTGATAGCTCCCCCACCATCACATCCTTGACACCCTAAGAACATAAGAAAAAACAAAAAAAAATTGTGAAAAAAATGGGAAAGGCAATTCAGAGAAAGGCTCTTTTCAGGTAGGTCGGGCACATTATAGGTGTCAAAAATATGATAAATACAATAAATACCTGTTCATTCCAGAGCTCCTTTATCAGAGATGACTTTTCCATAGGCAGGCAAACAACTTGTTAGTAGAGCAGTGGCACCAAGTGCCACACCTGAGTACCAAGAAGAGAAAAAAAAATAGGTGAGCGTTAGTAACAGTTTATAAATATCATATTACTTATGTTTTAGTACTAATGACTTAACCACAGAGATGTAGTATGCACAGCTAATCAGCATCTCTACTGAGGGTATGTTAAGCTGAAGTAGTGAGATTTCTGCCTGGATTTAAAAGTTGAGACTGAAGGGACATCTATTTTAGTAACAGGCAGACTATTTCATAGCTTCAGAGCCCTATAACTAAAAATTTGACCTACCCACTGTTATTTTATTAATTCATAAGTAGACCGGCAGAATTATAAGTTCAGATTTGTGTGCAGGAACTTGGCCATTTAAGGCGTAATATGTTAAAAGGAGGATTTTGAAATCTGCCCTAAACTTAACCAGAAGCCAGTGTACACTACTCAAACAAATTAAGGAAACATTCAATCGTCACAGCTTAACACCAAGTTACGCTTTAGATATATCAGTCTGTCCAATTAGGAAGCAAAAGTGATTGTGAATTAAATTCATCTGCTTTGGTGCAAATGAAGGTGACAACAGGTGCACTGCAGAGGCAAACCCCACAGAGAGAAAGGTTTTGCAGGTGGTACCTGCAGACAATTGCTCTCTACTTACCCTTTCCTAACTGATTCTTCTCTAGTTTTGCATTTTACTAGTGTCCTTATCACTACTGGTAGCATGAGGCAGTGCCTGCAGCTGATTCACATTGCACAGGTAGTACAGCTCCTCCAGGATAGCACATCCATACATACTGTCGCAAAAAGGTCTGCGGTGTCTGCCAGCACAGTCTAAAAAGCAAGGAGAAGATACTAAAGGACAGGCCATTACACATGGAGAGCTGGACAGGGCCATAGAAGGGCATTAACCCAGCAGCTGGACCAGTATGACTAGGAGTAGCACTGCCAGAGCCCTATAAAATGACCTCCAGCTGGCTAGTGGTGTACATGTTTCTGATCAAACTGTCTAAAACAGACTCCATGGTGGCATGAGGGCCTGACATCCTCTAGTGGGACCTGTGCTCACAGCCCATCACCGTGCGGTTTGATTGGCATTTGCCAAAAAATACCTCAATTGGCAGCTCTGACACTGGTGCCCAGTTCTCTTCACAGATGAGAGCAGGTTCGCACTGAGCATGTGACAGACATGAAAGAATCTGGAGATGCTGTGGTGAATGTTTCCACCATGACTGGTTCGGCAGTGGATCAGTGATGGCCAGGGGAGGCATATCCTTGGAGGGTTGCACAGACCTCCACATACTAGGCAATGGTACCCTTACTGCTGTTAGGCACAGGGATGAAATCGTAAGAGCCATTGTCAGACCTTATTCTGGTGCAGCTGGCCCTGGGTTCGTCCTGGTGTAAGACAATGCCCAGCCTCATGTGACCAGTGTGTAGGCAATTCCTGGATGACAAAGGCATTGATACCATTGACTGGGCTGCATGTTCCCCAGATCTGAATCCAACTGAGAATCTCTGGGACATTATGTATTGGTGCATCCAAAGTTTCCAAGTAGCAGCACATACCTGTACTTTCCAGGAGCTCACTGATGCCCAGATTCAGGTCTGGGAGGAGATCCCCCAGGACACCATTCACCACCTCATCAGGAGTATACCCAGATGTTGTTGGGAGTGCATACAGGCACATGGGGGCTGCTGATTCACATTATGAGTGCTGAAAGTCATGCAGATTGGATCAGGCTGTGATTTCAATTTTTGATTTTGATTTTCAGTGTGATGTTAAATCCAGCCCTCAATGGGTTGGTGATTTTGTTTTCTATTGACTGTTACATCATCTTCTTCTCAATGAATTACACAATTACAAATCATTTTCCACTTGAATATTTCATTCATCGAGTTCTGATGTGTGATTTGAGTGTTACTTTAATTTTTTGAGCAGTGTAATTTAGAGAGAAAGAGTAAATTTGAAATGGGTCTATAATTATTTACTATATGTGGGCTTAGGTTTTAGTTTTTAAGTAAAAGTTTGATAACTAACACTTTTAGTGTATCGAGTACTGTGCCATGCAATAATCACCTATTAATAATGCGAAGAATAAGTGCTGCAAGAACATCCATTGCACTGTTTTATCGTTTTGTTGGCACTGGATCTAGGGAACAAGTAGTAGGTTTCATTTTAGAAATTAAAGTTAAGACTTCCTGTTCTTTTACAAGATTAAAATTTCTTAAGTGTTGAATGCAAGGAGAGACCGGGTTTGCCAAGCTAGTGTTAGATTTGCACTATGATGCAAAGAGCTGGGATCTTATATTTTCAATTTTCTCATTAAAGAAGTTAATAAAGTGTGTATTGCTAATGGCTGTTGGTGTTTTGCACTGCAGTTCCAAATTTCAATTTGTTAAATTAGCCACTATTCCACACAGTACACAAGGATTATTATTGTTGTAATCTATTATTTTAGAACAGTAATACAAGCAGCCTTTAAAGAAAGCTTTTTTATATTGTAGCTGCGATTAACCCAAAATTACCAACGTTCTGCAGCTTCACTATGCTTAATGGGATTCTGGCAAAAGCTTGACACATTGAAATGATTCCACAGGCAAAATATCTTTGTTTTAAAAATTTTAGTAAAAATTCAAAGTAAAACATTTACACAAAAATAGAGAAAAATTGGTATTGACAATAAAAGAAAAGTTCTGTTTAAAGCTTATAAATCTTGTTTCATTTTATGAAGTTTGCTTATACAGCTGGACAATTTCTAAATGGTCAGAAAACTGTATGCTTATCCCATTTTCATGCTGTAAATGGGTCTTTCACTCCCTGCTAGCAATTGGGCCTATTCTAAAACAATAACTGAGTCAATTAACACACTGTATTACGGCAAGTTCTATCTCATAGTAAGTTAGAGGGGGTAAAATACCATTGTCTATGGCTATGAAAGAAAATTATATTCTATTCAAATTAAGCAAGCACTAATATGAATTTAACTTAAAGCATTAACTTCCTAAGATTAGCTCTTACATATATATATTTTGATTTTTTTAAGATCTAAAGATCATATTATAATTTAATGTTAGCTGATCTAATTTTTTCCACAATTACACTTGACCTACTCAAAATATCTATAAATTTTGATGCATAGTTACAATCTAGATGTCATACTGTCTTTGTTTTAAGCAGCTGTTAGATCAGCTGTTGTGGAAAGTTTCAGTTAAGAACAGTTTCAATTATTTCTGCATAATATTCTAAATGAAAATGTTGGAAAGGTGATGCAAGTCTGTGATGTGAAAACTGGTAAATTGGTACTGAATGCTGTGTTTATTAATGCCTTAGCATTAATCTTTTAAATTTAGGTACGGTAAGATAAAAGTAATTATTTTTGTTTACTAGTTGATGGCAGTGTGCCAGTCGTGCTTCTCTAGTTATACATCATTCATTACTTGCAGAAAGCAAACGTTCCAAAATAATTTTCTTCCACTAATTGGATAGCATAGGACATATGTAATATAACTTTGTGAGACAAAGTTTATTAACCTTTTTGGGATTGTCCTAATTTCTGTATGTTTGGGGTTTTAAAAAATTATCTTTTTTATGAAAGTTGAAGACAGTTTGAAAAAAAAAAACACATACAAAATTGTACATTTTCATATGCTTATGGATCATATCACAGCATTTCAATATAATGATGTCAGGAGTCTTACTTGAACATTGTACAAAAATGCTAACATTCTTTTGTTTAAGACACTTTGTTGTTTTCCTCTTGTGTTTTTAATGCCTTAGAGCATTAAAACAATTTTGAAAAGAACAAGCCTTTCAACCAAACAAGCTTGTCCATTCTATATACCTAGATTGTCTAAATTAACATGAAGTGGTAGTTTATTCCATGTGTCTAGGGTTCTTTGTGTGGAGTAAAACTTTCTAACATTTGTGTAAAATGTGCACATAAGTTCCAAACCACGTCCCCATGTTCTTGTTTAAGTATTTATTTTAAAGTAACAATTGTGATCCACTGTATTTGCTCCTTTCATATTTGAAACACTACAATTATACTACTTTTTGATGTCCATTTGCCTAAACTGAAAATGCTGAACTCCTTCAATCTCTCCTCATAGAGATTTCTGTTCTCTGAGCTTTCTTTTCCACTGCTGTTCTTTTGTACTGCTGTGTCTTTTTTTTTGTAATACGGAGGCCAAAACCATATAGTGTACAGTACAAAGCCTCATTAGTGTATTATATAACCTAACAAGCATAACCTCCTTTGAGTTGTACTTCACACGTTGTGATATATAGCCTAACACCGTATTAGCTTTCTTGATTACATCTGCTCATGGTCTTCATGTAGATAAATGATCAATCTGCTTGTAGCAGTCTGAAAAAGACCTATCTAAGATTCACACTGCCTGTTGACAGTGATTTACTTTTTTTTTTTTTGGTGGGGACCCCAGGAACACACCCAGCCTTAACCCAACTCACGCACACTCCCTCACAGAATCAAAAAGGCCAACAACAATTAAACAGAAATTGAATAATATATTAAACCACAATAAATAAAATCTAAATACACAAATTAAAATTATCCCACTCCAGTTCCCTTTCTGGCGAATCTATACTAATAAAAGGCAAAGCACTCACTCACTCACTCACTCACTCACTGACTGACTGACTCATCACTAATTCTCCAACTTCCCGTGTAAGTAGAAGGCTGAAATTTGGCAGGCTCATTCCTTACAGCTTCCTTACAAAAGTTGGGCAGGTTTCATTTCGAAATTCTACGCGTAATGGTCATAACTGGAAGGTATTTTTCTCCATTTACTGTAATGGAGTTGAGCTTGACCGCCGTGGGGGCGGAGTTTCGTGTGACATCATCACGCCGCCCACGTAATCACGTGAACTGACTGTCAACTCACTATGTAGAAAACCAGGAAGAGCTCCAAAATACGCTGAAGAAAACATGCATTATATAATTGAGAAGGCAGCGAAACAATAAGAAGCGAGCGAGTGACATATACTACTTATTGACTTATTTAGGCAGGCATATATATGACAGCAACACTCATGACAATGTCAATCATGTTACGTTATTATTAAAATGTTTCCTTTTCTTTTTCATTACTTCTTTAACACACTACTTCTCCGCTGCGAGGCGCGGGTATTTTGTATATGAATGACCTCCAAAAAACGCGGAGACTTTTGATCATGTGAACGTGTCTGCAAAAACTGGCGTCTCCTGCCCAGCAAAAGTCGAGCAGCCGGTGCACGCGCATAGCTGTGCCGGCCTTTGAGACGCTGACTGCGCTTCTGCCTTAAGCCAAAGTGAGCACTTTTAATTTGTTTCATCCTCCCCCTGAGCTATAGCCCAGACAAGTGCAAACACGGGACCCCTTTTCTACACCGCGGCAAAATAATATTAAGGCGCTTCGCACTTTGTTTTGCATGTATACGATTATGAGGTCGTCAGCTCGGATTATGAAGACACGCACAGGAGTGAAGGACTGACAGTGCCATCACAGCCGATTAATAGCTGGGACGTCTCACCAGTCTGCACAAGACCCACCGCGACTGTCCCCAAAAGGCGCTCATATCGTCAGCGAAAACATCTGTCTACACTATATAAAAGAAAAAGGCAACTTTCCTTTCTTTACACCTTTTTTCCTTTTATCCCAAACCAAAGCCTTTCTCTCTTAACACTGCAGAGGACACAAAACTAATTTTCTTTAATTGCTGGTAAGGCACATTACCAGAGGCAGAAATTTGGACTTTAACATAGAAAATGTAATTTCTATACCACAGCCGTCGTGTAGCGCCTTTCAAAAGGGATCTACTACCGAGAGATGATCCATATACATTTTAGCTGCTGTTAGTACTACTTACCTGTTCTGTTATACCGTCTTTAAAATGTAGTTTACCCGCAACCACTCCAGTAGTGCTCAATGTACCTTTACTTCTTAAAACGTTAATGTTTTACTGTTTAATAACTTATAGACTACATTTTATTATTTTTCCCTTGCACTCAGTGATCAAAGCTATACACACACATATAGACACATACATATATATATACACATATATATATATATATACCTGTGTGTATGTTTGTATGTATGTGTATACACACACACACACACACACACACACACACACACATACATACATACACACAAATTATATATATGTGTGTGTCTGTGTATGTATGTATGTATATGTGTGTGTATATATGATGTAGATAGGTATGCATATATATATATATATATATATATATATATATATATATGTGTATATGTAGATATGTATATAGATATATATATATGTAGACTCAAACCCATTATGACAGCAGCAATCCAAGCTGTGAGAAAACAGTAAAAAGGAGGCGTGTCAGACGTGGTGGTACATTTTCTGATGCAGCTAGACGAAAACAACTTTGTGACGCTGCCGCCAAATACACAAAACAATTACTTTGACAATCATGTTACGTTATTTTTAAAATGTTTCCTTTTCTTTTTCATACCATCTTTAACACACTACTTCTCCGCTGCGAAGCGCGGGTATTCTGCTAGTACATAATAAACATGAAGTCAGAAACAACAAATAACTAACAAAAACGACACATAATGAAGTCCATAACAAAGTTCATAGGAAACAGCAACCAGTGTAGTGAAATGATGGAGATTGAATAATCTAGAGATCAGCTCACTGTAAGTAAATGTAAAGAACAGTCCTAACCAGTATATCCTGATAATGAAGAGTGGTGGGATTGGGAGCACTCCTTCTCTGAAAGTCGACGAACAATCCAATTCAGTCCTCACGCAACAGGATCCATACACACGAACTGGAGACAATCAAGGACAAGAACAATAATTCAAAAGCAAGGAATGGGAAGACAAAACAGACGGGTAACTCCAGACACAACACAGCCTCCCCTCTCTGTATACCCAGCCTCCTTTTAAAACTTGCACTGGCCTTCTTGTCCCCAGCAGCCCCTGCACCCTTGGCTGGCGTCCAATCAGAGCCACTGCAGGGACTGCTAGGAGATTAAGTTTTTACTCCCTGATAGCACTACTACATGCTATTTTGAGGTCCTTCTCATAAGGTGAACTTTCATATTTCAGACCTTCTTTTAGTGTATTCAAATCTATTTTTTCTACTTCCTGTGATACTTTACATTTACTTATATTAAATTTCATCTGCCACAAATCTACCCAAGCCTGTATGCTGTCCAGTTAGGTAGAATGCCCAGAGGGGACTGGGTGGTCTCATGGTCTGGAATCCCTGCAGATTTTATTTTTTTCTCCAGCCATCTGGAGTTTTTTTTTGTTTTTTCTGTCCACCCTGGCCATCGGACCTTACTCTTATTCTATGTTAATTAATGTGTCTTTTATTTTTCTATTCTTCATTATGTAAAGCACTTTGAGCTACATTTTTTTTGTATGAAAATGTGCTATATAAATAAATGTTGTTGTATTTCCCGTGTAACAATTTAGCTGAGTCTGCATTATATGTAAACTTCTACATCTACAGATTTAATCAGCTCATTGGTTATATTCTTGACCATATTGTTTAAGTACATTAAAAAGAGCATTGACCCCAGCAATGACCCCCTGAGAGACATCACATATCACCCTTTGCTTTAAGTGTTTGAGACAATTTTGTACCCACCTAAAAACCACACCTTGAATTCCAACTTCTTTCAGTTTTATCACTATAACCTTTCATGTGGTGCCTTATCAAAAGTCTTGTAAAAATCAAGATAAATAATATCAGATTCCAACATATTAGTGAAACACAAAGTGCCCCTGCCCCACTAGTCTGAACTGAGGTGTCACCTGTTGCATGGCTGCACTCGGGTCCTAATCTGGGATCCTGAGTTGGTTTGTTGTGTGGTGTGTGTGGAAATGTGCTGTATCAGAGCGTGCTCCTAACCTCTCTCTCCTCTCTCTTGTCTAAACTCATATTAACTATTTATTATACAACTGTTCTTGTGGATCTTCTCCTCAATAACCCCTCCTATTAATTTTCCTGAGATGCACATTCAATTTACTAGTCTATAGTTACCTGGATCAGTACAATGACCCTGTTTATTCAACAGGAAAATATTTGCAAGCCTTCAGTCTTTTGGAAATTCCTCAGTGGGCAGATATCTTTTGTAAAATGTGTGCCAAGGGCTTATATATGTACTTGTTAGCTTCTTTAAGTACACAAGGATAGATGTTATGCAGTCCTGGTGACTTGTTACATTTCAGCCTGTTTAATATAAGCAATACTTCTACCTTTATAATTTCCTAATAACTAACTACCTCCTTAGTAATCCTTGTTTACTTTTGGGAGATTATTGACTTCTTCACACGTATAAACTATAAAATATATCAAATATAGTATTTAAAGTATTTACCATTTCTCTGTCTGTATGTTGTACCTTGCATTTTCCTTTTCTAATACTCTTTGCCTTCTCCTTGACCATTCTTGTTCTACAAAAATATTGAAAGAATCTCTTTGGGTTATCTTACGTATTTTTTCCTGCAATAAATCTCCAGCTGCCTTTTAAGCTTCGTAATATCCTTTTAAACCATCGCACTCATTTGCCCTATGGTTAGTGGTTTCCTTTGTAATATCCTTTTTAGCTCTTTATTTACTCACAACAAAGTTCTCTTTAATTTCTTACTGTTCTAAATTATGTATTAAACCTATCCTGCATTATATATGTATATTTAAACCTGACGCTCTTTTCTTTAACTGCCTGTACACTTGAAAGCTTATCCCAATTTATCTTATTTAGCGTTTCTGCATCTGTTCAAAATTTGTCCCTCCAGAATGAAAACTGTTTTAGTTTTTGAATGTGCACTCTGCCAAAACACTGTGAAATGATCTTTCTTGTTTTAATCATAGATCAATGCCCTAATATTCTGCTGCGGAATTTTCTTAAACAACCTAAACACATTTTCTCTTCACATATTGCAAACTGCTTAGACTCTGCAGCAGCCTTTCACCACGATTTCCCCTCTACCTAGTTACAAGTTTGTAATGAGATTTTGTTGTTGGCTATACAGTATTATTTCTTTAAATATGACCTTGAATTAAAAAAAATGAAAGTCTCGTCTAATCTGACCATTTGACCTGTAGGTAAAGATAATGTTTTGAAGTTGGGTGTAACTATATTACTGCTAAGCCAAATTTGGAGTGATCGCTTATCTAAATGGGCGGAGTGGTGGCTCTGGGGCTGGGGATCTGCATTGGCAATCGGAAGGTTGCCGGTTCAAATCCCATAAAGGGACTCTGCTCTGTTGGGCCCTTGAGTAAGGCCCTTAAACCTGCAATTGCTCCGTCCTGGGTATGATGTTAATCCGCATCCAGCCCTGCAGGGAAAAACTTGGGGGTTGGTGGCAGAATTGGCACTCCAGCCACCATAAAAACCTCACACTGGTTCCACTCCATCTGAATTAGTGTGGTGCTGAGGTGTCACCTGTTGCATGGTTGCACTCGGTTCCTAATCTGGGATCCTGAGTTGGTTTGTCGTGTGGTGTGTGTGGAAATGTGCTGTGAGAGTGTGCTCTCTCCTCTCTCTTGTCTAAAAACTACCAGTGATGAAACAAATGCTGTCAGCACAATTGCTTTCTCTGCAATATTATGGTGACCTTCCTCTTTATCAATATAGACAAGCAACTATATAAGAAATGTGTCATTTCAATTTTTTATATCTTTAAAAAGGTTGAATTTTTATTTACCAAGTCACCTGTTTTTCCATTTTTTTTCATGTGAAATTGTAACTGTCTTGCCATTTTTAAAGATATGTTGATAAGCACATTTTATACAAATAAACTGTATGACATCATGCATTTTGACAGTGCTAGACAGTATCAGAATTCTAAAGTGGAAAGTGGAATCTACTTCTAAAAAAAAGTTACATTTTACAAGGTGTTGTGCAAGGCGTGACTCTGTTCCCTATTTAAGCTTTAGATTTTGTCCACACATCATTATTTCTGCACAGAAAACTGAAATTGACTGTCTATAACAAAAACAGTTTTTGTGGTGATATATAATTGTATAATGATACATATAAACCTTCTTTACTTTCAGAGATGTTATCAAAAGAATAGATCAGACGGAATTTGAAGGATTTGAATACATTAACCCTTTGCTGCTATCGACAGAAGAAGCCTTATGAAGAAAGAGGATCCAATTTGATTCTGTTGCCTGTGTATCACGGGCCATGTTCTACAGTAGCCACTGGTCATAGGAAAAGGAAAAGAAACAAGAAACCTACTGCATGTATGCAAAAGTGGGATGACTAGTCTGACTCTCAAAACAAATCTGATTGTTTGTTTGGGAATGTGCTGCAAAGTTATTTAAGTAAAAAAAATCAAACTGGTTGGACAGTGATAGCTTTTCACCCACCTACTACTGATATTCATGTTTTAACTATTTTGGTTGTGTCACTACTAAAGAGTTTGTAAATATAAAACGCCTGTGCATTATTGTGCCTGCTTGAATTACAGATCTGAAAATATTACTTTCAACCCTGGGAACATCAGAGTTCTACTTTTAGAACTTGGTTTGTGCACTTTTTGTTTTAATAAATGTTAGATATTGTTAAGGAGGACAGGTCTAAAATGATGATATTTTAATCTTATAAAATATACAAGTATACAGTAAAGTATAAATATTAGCTCTGTAAATCACAGCTACTGTATTTATATATTTAAAAAAAAGGACAGCAGAAAGGGGCGGAGCAGAAGTGTAAAAAGTGCCTATTGAAATTTGTTTGATTTCTACGCAGATCCCTATTTGCACTTCTGATGCTTTCATTGCTATTAATCAGACTCTCTACAGCAGTGCACATCAAAATATTGAAACTCGATTGTGGATGTTGAGGTTCTGACAACCTTGGAAGTGGTAACCTGGTAAACAGTTATCTGGACTAATTAAGAAATACTTTGAAGAGAATTAGTATCTTCTAATTCTGATAAGTTCTTAACATATTATTAATATTTAACATATTAATATTTGGTAATCAAATGTTTGATTTGGTATTAGTACTTAAATTAGGAACTTTAAAGTATGTCAACAAAGTCTGAAAGAAAAGTCTGAAATATGTAAGGTGTGTTTCTTCCAAATAATACAGAATGTAAATGTGCCAAACTTACAGTACTCAACTTTTATTAAGTTGAAATTTCTGTTAGCAAAAAGATGTAAAAGAACTTGTAAAAGTGACTTCTTTAAAACAAGACTACAAAAATCATGCAATTTTTTTCTTCCTCCTACAGATTACATTCCTCAGTTTCTAGTTTTTCTGCTTTGGTAGTTTTTGGCATATTATACCACATATTTTTCTGTAATTCTGTCGATTACACCAAAGTTTAGCTTGACAGATTTTTTTTATTCTAGATTTTTCTCTTAATTTCTGACCTTGTCAGCTGGTATATTTCCTATGGTTTGTTAAATGTGTTTGTTTTATCTGTACGGGGACTACTTAAAACAAATTATGACTGAGTATACAATTATTGATTTAGACATGTACTGTATTCCTTTTCTGAAATGCAAATATTATAATTATATAAAATAATTATTTCAAATGTTTTAGTAATCAGCTAAACACTGTACATGCTTATTTTGGAAGAAAAGGAATGAAAATCTTGGATCATTTGATTGGATAAAATGTACAGTATATTCTAGCCAAACACCACCTTGAAATTAGAATATCTGCATTGCCATTTTAATTAAAAATATGAATAATTGTATTTAACCCTAAACTTTTATGACCTTGTATTTTTCATCTAAAATTTGCAGTGATTTGTTCCTAACCTTGATATTTATTACTCTAGACTTCCATATTTCCTCTTGAGCTTAAGATAAGCAATAAATGTGAAACTACACCCTAGTTCTTTGTCAAGTGTATACAGTTTTACAAAAGCTTCAGGTTGTTACAAATGTTTCAGTAGCGGGGACTCTTTTGTAACCAGAATTTAAAAGTACAAAGCAAAACGTGTTCAAGAGGTGTGCGGAGGAGAAATATTTTATAAAATGAATTCTTTGATGTAAATTTAAATTATGTGTGAACATTTAAAGAAAATCTAGCATTAAACAACTACGGATTATTTTGATTTTGATGTGCTGTGGAATTAGACAATTAGTCTTGAAAAATACATTATAAAATTAAATTAAAAACCTGTATCCTTTATTTTACCTTTTCCGCATTGAGCAGCAGCCCAAGGCACATATTGCCAATGCCTATATATTCCTGTTTATAAAGTATTTGGAGCGCTGTCAGGTTTGGAGACTATTTCCATACTTCATTACTCCACTAGCCCTATGATTAATTCAGATTTTTTTTTTATTTCTGTGTTTTTTATACAGCTAAACAACATTTTGAATATTCAAAGAATATAAGGACATTTTGAAATGCAGGACAAATGCTGCTTTATAGTTTGCAACAGAAATCTCCAGCAAGCCAACCTGAGAATTTTTATTTCTGTTATATTGTATTTTAATGAAAAAATAGTATTAAATAAAGCAGACAATGCATTAAGTACAAAAAAGGTATATAACAAGCAGTTGTTTTGATTATCTCAATTGCTTGTGCTGATTGTAAAATACAGAACAACATTAGAAACATTTTGATGAGAACAGGCCATTCACCTCCCCAATCCCATCCACCAAACTCCTTCAAGATAACATCAAGTCTAGTTTTAAAGTAATGTCCTGTAATATCCTACAATCCACCAGCATGTTATGGTAACATGCTTCATGAGTCTATAGCTCTCTGTATAAAGAAAAACATTACCCTTAACAACTTTCTGACTTTGTGTTCCTGTGTTTTTATTGAACTAACTTTAATGTAACAGTCTCAATCCACTGTACTAATTCCCTTCATAATTTTAAACACTTCAATCATGTCTCCTCACAATCTCTGTTTTCTTCAACTGAGGGTCAACTCCTTTAATCTTTCATCATAACTCAAACTCTGGAGTCATGGAATCAACCTAGTCACCCTTTTTTGGGCTTTCTATCACTGCAATGTCCTTTATATAACCAGGAGACCAAAGCTGAACCGAGTATTTCTCGTGAGGCCTAACCAGTGTGTTAAAGGCTTTAGTATAACCTTCTTGAACTTGTACTCTACATGGTGCACTATATAACTCAACATTCTGGTAGACTTCTTAATGGCTTCTGAACACTGTCTGGAAGTTAATAGTGTTGAGCCCACTATGTCTCCTAAATCTTCTCATAAGGTGTACTTTTGATTTTCAGACCTTCCACTGTGTATTCAAACCTAACATTTGTACTTTCTACACGTAATACTTTACATTTGTTTACATTAAATTTCATCTGTCACGAATCTGCCCAAGCCTGTGTACTGTCCACGTCCCCCTGTAATGATTCAGCGGATTCAAGATTGTATGATGATTCACCTGTCTTGGTATCATTAGCAAACTTAACCAGCTTATTTTTCTAACCAGATCATTTGCATATATTAAAAATAGTACTGGCTCAAGCACTGACCCCTGAAAGATATGACTCTTCCCATCACCCTGTTCTGATAAGACGCCTTCTGCTTCCTATTCTTAAGTCAATTCTGCAATGATCTACACATTAGGCCCTGAACTAACACTTCTTTTAGTTTGATACCCAGCTTCTCATGTGGCACCTTATTAAATGTTTTTTGAAAATCTAAATAAATGTTTCTTCCTAAAATTCCAGCATATTAAAACATGACCTCCCCCATCTGAACCCAAGCTCACTGTGCCACAAAACTTATGGGGCTTCATGAATAAATGATGCATACGCACCAAAAAGTTGCGTATGCCCGTTTCCATGCTCACATCGCGATGTATAAAAACTAAACTTGGTGTAAAGCCACGCACATTCTCATGACAGGTCAAACCATTGTGTATGCACGTTTTTGGCACAGTTTTGCAAACTGCCGACACCTAGTGTCAAAGTTGTGCTACTGTTCTTGTGTGGTTTCCCTTTATTTATTTGAATCACATCCCTGAAGCAGCTTTTTTAAATACACTGACATTAACCACGTATCGTTTTATTAGTTTAAGGCATCTGATTGTAATCAACCTGTAACAATATAATGATGAATTTAATGACAAAACTATTCCAAATACCATAGCTGCTTTAACATTGTTACTCTCAGTGCACCACTCAGAGTATTTTAACCCGTTGTATCTGAGTGGGGAATCACAGCTATACAGCAGCTCATCGGAAAGCTCTACGGCATATTGTGTCAAGAGTGGAGAAATTTATCGGTGCACAGCATCTAGCACATGCTTCCTCAGCCATGGGCACAGTCTATTTGAACTTCTCCCATTTGTCAAACGCTTCAGAGCCTTTTCTGCACCATCCTCGCGGTTCAGAAACAGTTTCATCCCAAGAGCTCTAAACACACTCAATCAGTCCATCAAGTGCTCCTGGTAGAACTGTTTGTACTTTTAAGTACAATTACTTCACTGTAAACTTGCATTATAGTTGTAATATTGCACAACCTGAGCTACTTATGCTTTCATACATTTTTCATTTTTTTATCATATTATCATTATTATTATTGTTGTTGTTTTTTTACCACTACCATTAAATAAGTTTATGGAGGATATGCATATTAAATCTCATTGTACCATACAATAACAAGAAGAGAGCGTGTATTTACAGATGATGACGACTGGCTTCTAAGTCGATTTAGATTTCCCGGCACTATCTTCTTGGAGCTCTTGCTATCATTTTTAAGATGAAATGCAGTAAAGTATATATATTACATTACACAGATACATTTTAACTTCATCCCCATTCAGGGATTGTTCCTGCCTCACACTGTATGTTTGCTGGACTGGCGTGACCCTGGATGGATATATAGACGGAATAATTAAACATGTACTATGAAGATATTTCAATGTTTCATAAAAGTTATGAAGACTCAGCATTCTAAGCTTACAGATGGCTTGGTATCTATTACAGAGCTGATCGTGTGGCGATTAGTTACTTGGGGAAAGAAAAGGAAGGACAAAAATTGGGGATTAGTACGTTTGAAATAGACAGTATTGCTGCAATAAATTATTTCATCGAGGGTTAGAGCACAGCACAGCAAGCATCTTGCGGGATGCAAAAACAATCTCTGGATTGAGCACCAGCTAATCACTACCACTGCGCTACTGTGACCATATGTTTAATACATGCTTTAATTAATTTCATCATGAAAATGATATCAAGCATACATCTTAGTATTTAAATTGTTCAGAGAGCTGTAATATCATGAATGTAATGTATTCTGTGTCCTGTCGGCGTAAAAGAATGCCCATTTAATAAGAAGCAAGTACTGATTCACACACATAGAGTAAATAGAATGCAAACATTTAACGTGCTACTTTAGCTACAATGGGATTTGAGAAACTAGTGAATCAAAAGATTTTATGATGAAGTTTATGATGTTCTACTTTAATGACAAAATAAACTATGTGATTAAAGTGGAAATTTCGAGATTAAAGTTGACATTTCGAGCTATTTTACCACTGTGTCCCTATTTTTTTTTTATTTTCTCTATACCCTAATAAGCTTCCATATGACACTCAGACAATGGGCTACGACTTGCCTTTTCATGGAAACTTTGATATCTGACAACTTATTTTTTATTTCAGGCACTGTGCAATCTCTAATCTTGAACTTTCAATCAGCTTCATTTTGTTGTTTATACAACTGCTTAAACCAACAAATAGTACATTTTCCATTACCTCCACTTGGCATTCGCTGAAATTCTCCTTTTTTCCCCGTGCTTTTGCCATTGTCTTTTCACAGAACACTGTACTTAAGGGAACATTTATATTGATTTGCATATTCAAATAAGCGTAATTCGGGAGGAGACGGGGAGGGCCGGTAGGTGCATGCACGAGCATTACATTTCACGCAGACTGAGATTTACTGTATGTAGCAGAAGTGCGTGGAAGTTGGCTTACGCAGGGTTTTGTGCATCTGAATTTTTTTGTGTGTACACACATTTCGACTTTTGTCCATACACCATGTTTTAATGCAAGTTCTATGCACAGCGTTATGCATGATGCCCCTGGTCTTTCCATGTGCTGCTCAATCACCTCCTGAATAATTCCTTCCATTAATTTATCTGTAATGCAAATTAAACTTACAGGCCTATAATGAGGAATTTTCCCAATATTCAGTGACCTTCGAGAAATATGTTTATAATCTATACTAATAAAAGGCAAAGCCCTCACTCACTCACTCACTCACTCACTCACTGACTGACTCATCACTAATTCTCCAACTTCCCGTGTGGGTGGAAGGCTG
>JANRMT010062815.1:707399-752409 GCA_026402145.1 Polypterus bichir lapradei
GGAGGAATTATTTAATAATAATAATAATAATTATTATTATTATTATTAAATAATTCCTCCCATATAAGTAACATTTCTCGGAATGCCTTCTTCCATCTCCAAAACATTTCTAGACTTCGTCCTGTTCTTACGCAACACAGTACTGAAGTATTGGTTAATGCCCTAGTCACCTCACGTATAGATAATTATAATGCTATTGTATTTGGCATCCCACAAAAATGTATCCATCGCTTACAACTTCTTCAAAATTCTGCTGCCAGGATAATAACCTGTTCTAAATCCACTGAACATATTACACCTATTCTCTCTCAACTTCACTGGCTCCCTGTTCACTACTGAATACAATACAAAATACTGCTCTTAACATTTAAAGCTCTCCACAGTCTTGCTCCCCCCTACCTCACTGATCTCCTACAGATTTACACTTCATCTTGCTCATTTAAATCCTGTAATTTGAGAGTATTCAGTCTGGCAATATGGTGCAGCCTTAGTTTGTGGAACACAGACACAACTAAAGACATGAGCATAAAATGATGGTTGTCAATTTCAAACTGTATTTCCTCAATGTGCTCCTTGAGAAAAAACGCATCATCTGAACCAATCTCAGCCCGAACAAACTGATTGATCAAAGATACACTGACAGGTAATGTCGACTGTCGGATAACACACTCAGCTACTTTGACCACCTTGACTGTACCCTCAGAAGGAATCATCAGACCTCCTTTGTTTTTTAATGTGAGCAAGTGGTAGCTTTGATCATATTATGCCGGTACAGCATCTGTTACCAAACTAGCACGGCACACATCACAGGACAGCTTTCTCAAAATCCCGTCTAAGGGCTACCTCCCACTGCTTCCTGAGGTGGATTTCTTTGGGAAACCTTCAGAGTTTGAGAAATGTTAACAGCTAACAACAATCTACATAGTTAATGACTAAATGCATTTAAGCCAAAACGTTGTTTGGAGGCTCACTTGAGCACATAAATGCATAGCTTTGCTAGCTTAGCCTGGTGTAGCTAAAGTTAAGATTATAAAACAGGATTTTCTAATGTCCAAATATAACCAAAACAATTGTTCAGCCTTACCTATGAAATGTAATCCCCAGGGATCTGGTTTGGAGCATACAGTGGTTTGCACAATTCGAAGCAGCACATGCATGAGGCATCTTTACCCAATTACTTCACTCCATAGCAGTGCCACTCGCAATATGGTGGCGACGTTGACGTATGACGCTGCTGGTCATGCGGCGTCTAGTAATTCTATGTCTATGCAAGCACCCATTGAATTCACATCCGCCCCATCCAGTGCGGCATGGTACAGTCTGCCTTACCTTGTGCCTTTTCACTGCGGTTTTATGTCTGATCAGCAAGACTAAATATGTCACACATATTCATTAAAGATATTAGCCTGACTATGGAAAGTCAGAGTGTATAATAAATGTGTCTGCAAACATTATATTGGCGACACACAGAGAGGCAGCAACAGGCACACGCCAATTGCATGCATTAACCCAGTGTTTGAGGGATAGCTCAGTCCAAGCTGAGGCCCCGCTCATTGCTACTGCATCTCACATTTCTCTCTTCTATTTGATCAGGAAATGTGCAAATTCAGCAATTTTGACGGTAAAAAAGATAAAAATTATTGGAATCATATAGAAAACAAATTTACAGCACAAACCAGTGGACAAATTTATTTTATGTTATCATTATTTTTTTTTTTTTTTACTTTTCATGCCTCCCCTGATCGCACGTCCCTGTAACTGAAGTGCAGTCATGGTGCCAGAAAAGTGCTGGACTTCCACTAAGTACTGATCCAGTTGGTCCTGCACTGAAACTCTGAGACTCTTTTCTTCTTCTCTAATGCTGCATTTGCTTTTATTATCATCTGTGCTGCAATTAAAGTATTTCCACACATTACTTTCTTGATTTCTACCCGCAAACATCTGTGCAAAACTCGCCATGGGCAACCACATGTGCTTACTGCTCCAACCCAATGAACCAAATGTGCTCAACAAATAAACATTGGTCCTTTACGGAAGTTGCGTCACGTGACTATAGCAAGCCCAAGGTACAAAATCACCGCATAGTGAACAGCGCAACATCATTGAACGCTTAGGGCGACTGAACCGGATTGAACGAAAATGCAATTGCTATTTTTTTCATTTTCCCTCAATTTTCGTTCTCGTTTTAGTTCATTCACATATCACTAATTTTTATTTTTATTTAGTTTTAGTTTCTCTGTTTGCCTTAATTCCATTTCTCCTTCTTGTAAAACAAAAAACATTATTTTTAGTTCCAGTTCTCATTTTCGTTATGAAAATATCACTGCTCTCCACTGTGGGATGCCCTCAGGAGTTGCAGATACCAAGGCCCAAAAGGCTAATTCATGCCAGTCTAGCACCAGATTCTACCTATCAGTCCTATCTGACATCACCTGAGAAGCTGACGCTAGGAAACCTGCTGCCAGAAGATGCAACAGAGTTGTTCAAATATCAAGTACTTTTAGATCATCTTAAACTTGAAGAGGCTCGCTTAATAGCTGATTCCTTTTTAAACTCTGATACACCATATTCAGATACCATGGCAGCTCTAACAGAAAGGTATGGCCAGCCTCACCAGTTAGCTTTAAATAAAATAGCAACAGTAATGGATGCGCCTGATGTCCAGCCAGGAAATGGAATTAGCTTTGAAAGGTTTGCCTTGAAGATTCAGGTGTTAGTGGGTCTTTTACAGACATTGGGCCCAGAGGGTGACGCTGAACTGAGGTGTGGTTCTCATGTAGCCCGGCTCCTTACTAAACTCCCACAAGAACAGCATGCATTATTCAGAAGATAAGTTTGTCATAAAGCAGGCAAAGTATACACACTCGGCTAGTCCAGGAGACATGGGAGAGCAAGGTATTTTGTCCATATTGCAATAATGAAGAATATTATCTGAGTCAATGTCCTACCTTCATGAAGTTTAATAAGGAACAAATGATTAGTTGGATTAGAACTAATAACACATGCTAGAGATGTGGTAGTAACCACCAAGCAGCACAATGTACCTTAAAGAAGCCATGCCGCTTAAGCAATGGAAGGCATCTCCAAATCTTCCATGTAGTGAATGACTGTACACCTAAAGAAGACCCTACATAAAATCCATCAGTTACTGCCTCCAATGAAATCCTATACCTAGACCATCCAGAAGGCTAAGATTGTGTCCTTCTTAAAGTTGTCAGAGTACTTTTGCATCATAATGATTGGACTTTAGATACATATGCCATTCTAGATGATGGGTCTGAGAGAGCTATTCTGTTGCCAGCAGATGTACACGCATTGAGACTTGAAGGGCAACAGCAGGATATAACATTAAGAACAATTCATCAAGAAAAACTCTTCAGTATCATATCCCCAATTTCACAGCCTCAAAGGAGCTACCCTATTTTGAGAGCATTCACTGCTGAGCAGCTGAGCCAGGCAGAACACACCTACCGTATTGCCAGTCTTCAGTATAAGCATTTAAAGGACCTACCTCTGCAGCCTATCCACAAAGCCTGTCCCTTACTATTAATGGGTGCTGATCACTCACATCTGATTGCTCCCATTCAACCTGTATGCCTTGGTCCACCAGGAGGGCCAGCAGTGTCTATATGTCTCCCTTGCATCTGATCAAAGGTGGGTAGAGTAGTCAAAAATTGTACTCAAGTAAGAGCAGCGTTACTTCAAAATAATATTATTCAAATAGAAGTAAAAAGTACTCATCCAAAAAATTACTCAAGTAAGAGTAAAAAAGTATTTGGTGAAAAGACTACTCAAGTACTGAGTAACTGATCATAATAAATGATTTATTTTTTAGAAATGACAGACGAAAATATAAAATAATTTGCAAATTTCTGCTATTTACAAATAATAAAATACAAAATGAGTAAAAATAAATAACATCTTTACAAAATAAAGATGCACAAATAACATCCATCCATTATCCAACCTGCTATATCCTAACTATAGGGTCACGGGTCTGCTGGAGCCAATCCCAGCCAACACAGGGCGCAAGGCAGGAAACAAACCCTGGGGAGGGCGCCAGCCCACTGCAGGGCGCGCACACACACACACACACACACACACATACACCAAGCACACACTAGGGTCAATTTAGAATTGCCAATCCACCTAACCTGCGTGTCTTTGGACTGTGGGAGGAAACCCACACAGACACGGTTGGAACATGCAAACTCCATGCAGGAAGGACCCGGGAAGCAAACCCGGGTCTCCTAACTGCGAGGCAGCAGCGCTACCCACTGCGCCACCATGCCGCCATGCACAAATAACATAAAGTTCCAAATCTCAGTTTTTCACAACAAAGCTTTTGTAGCCAATACCTACAGTAGGTAACATGTATGTTTGAACGTGCAAACTACTTATAGTGACAAGATATACTGTACACTGACAGTATAATACTGCATATTCACTTGCCCTCCAAATGGCATATCTGATAGAAAATAACATTAGAACAAGGCAGCCTGTGCACGTACAAGAAGTCTCACTTTACCTTGACTGTCTGTATCTGTGCATGTTTGGTTAAAACATGCTTGTTCTTCACTCAGTGAAGTAACGGTTAAGCTTCAGCAGGAGTTGGCTCTCATTTTTCATGTACAGTGGAACCTTGGATTGCGAGTAACTTGGTTTGCAAGTGTTTTGGAAGACGAGCTAAAATCTTTAATAAATTTTGACTTGATAAACGAACGAGGTCTTGCAATACAAGTAGTCCGTATACACTTTGTCTACTGAGTGTCACGTGATCACAAATGAGCTGATGGTTATTCTTTCTCTCGCTGCGGGATTGTGGGCAGTCAGAGTGCCACACTCATATAGTCAACATCCATACGAGCGTATACTATTTACTATAGCATTGTGACCATGTGTGTGTGCTGTGATGTGTGAGTCCCCGTCTTGCACCCCAAAACACGAAGCTGAGTATCAGTACTTTAGCAACACCATCTTTAGTCAGCCTGAAATAGGAACAGCGTGGTTATTTATTTTTGGCTATATTGGATCTGCCACTCTCCTATACACAGACACTGCAGTCAGGCAGTGTCTATGCTGCCACAGTTTGTGTGTGGTCATGTGACTGCATGGCTACCTCTGATTTGTGAAATGGAGCCATGTGATTATTGTTACTACATCTAATTGGTGAAACGGAGTCTTGTGATTATTGTTGCTACGTCTGATTGGTGAAACGGAGACTTGTGATTATTATTGCTACGTCTGATTGTGAAACAGTCATGCAGTACATCCACTTGCGGCTTCTCTCTGGCAAAAATATAGCGTATCTAATGGAAAAAAAGTAGCGATTCGAGTGTTGCCCAATGTAGCGGAGTAAGAGTAGCATTTCTTCTTCACAAATGTACTCAAGTAAAAGTAAAGTTCCTGTGAAAAGGAGAATTGTAGCCCACCATCTGAGTATCTTATGGAAGCTTATTAGGGTACAGAGAAAAGAAAAATAAATATAGGCACACAAGCGGAAAAAAAAGCTTGAAATGTCAACTTTAATCTCAAAATTTCCACTTTAATCACGTAATTTTGTCATTAAAGTAGAACGTCATAAACTTCATCTTAAAATCATTTAATTTACTCGTTTCTGAAATACCATCGTAACTACAGTAGCACGTTAAATGCTTTGTATTGTGTTCTTCTGTTTGCTCTATGTGTGTGAATCACTACGTGCTTCTTAAACGGGCTTTCTCTTCCTCTGACAGGACACAGAATCCATTACATTTGTGATATTACAGCTCTCTGAATAATTTAAATACTGAGATGTGTACTTGATATCATTTTCATGATGACAGGAGTTAAAGCATGTTATTAAGCATAATTTCCTTATGCTGTTTGTCTGTTAGGTACTGATACTCACAAAACATGGCACTGGAGAGTGGCAAGGTGCTGCATGTCGATTCACAAATTCAAGTAAGAATTTCATCTATCCTGTAAATGTGACAATAATGACCCTATAAATCTATAATTGATGCCAGTGGGAAAGAACAGACCCTACATGTATGGTTATTTAAATCTTATGTGGCTGGGTGGGGATTGGGAGATTAGATGGCTGCATTGAGAGTGGCTAGTTTTGCTTACACCATTTTTTCTGGATATGGCACCTTATCCCCTGTTTTCAGCTAATGGAATAAGCTTCTGCATTTCCATGGCTCCTGTTTATTTACATGCTGAGCTGTTGTGTTTGAACTCAATGCCTCGCCTTGGAGCTGGATTAAATACTGATCAAAAACATTAAAGGAACACTTTTTATTTGGAATATAGCATCAAGTCAATTAAACTTTTGGGCTATTCATCTGGTCAGTTAAGTAGTAGAGGGGGTTGTTAATCAGTTTCAGCTGCTTTGGTGTTAATGAAATTAACAACATGTGAGCTAGAGGGGCCACGACCCCCAAAACAGGAATCGTTTAACAGGCGTAATCCACTGACACTTTTCCCTCCTAATCTTTTCTGACTGTTTTTTCACTAGTTTTGCATTTACCTATGGTAAGTGTCACTACTGGTAGCATGAGGCGATACCTGGACCCTACAGAGGTTGCACAGGTAGTCCAACATCTCCAAGATGGCACATCAATACGTGCCATTGCCAGAAGGTTTGCTGTGTTTCCCAGCACAGTCTCAAGGGCATGGAGGAGATTCCAGGAGACTTTAGGAGAGCTGGACAGGGCCATAGAAGGTCCTTAACCCATTAGCAGGATCGGTATCTGCTCCTTTGGACAAGGAGGAACAGGATGAGCACTGCCTGAGCCCTACAAAATGACCTCCAGCAGGCCATTGGTGTGAATGTCTCTGACCAACCAATCAGAAACAGACTTCATGAGGGTGGCCGAGTGCCCTGTGCTCACTACATGGCACTGTATAGCTCAATTAACATTTGTAATAGAATACCAGAATTGGCAGATCCACCACTGGTGCCCTGTGCTTTTCACAGATGAGAGCAGGTTCACCCTGAGCACATGTGACAGATGTGAAAGGGTCTGGAGCAGCCGTGGAGAACATTATGCTGCCTGTAACATCATTCAGCATGACTGGTTTGGTGGTGGGTCAGTGATAATCTGGGGAGGCATATCCATGGAGGGACACACAGACCTCTACAGAATAGACAATGGCACCTTGACTGCCATTAGGTATTGGGATGAAATCCTTGGACCCTATGTCAGACCCATATGCTGGTGCACTGGGTCCTGGGTTCCTCCTGGTGCACGACAATGCCCGGCCTCATGTGGTGAGAGTATACAGGCAGTTCCTGGAGGATGAAGGAATTTATACCATTGACTGGCCCCCACGCTCACCTGACCTAAATCCAATAGAACACCTCTGGGACATTATGTTTCAGTCCATCCGACACCACCAGATTGCACCACAGAATGTCCAGGAGCTCAGTGATGCCCTGGTCCAGATCTGGGAGGAGATCCTCCAGGACATCATCCGTCGTCTCATTAGTAGCATGCCCCAGCGTTTTCAGGCATGCATTCAAACACATAGGGGCCATACAAACTACTGAGTACGATTTTGAGTTGCTGCAATGAAATTTCAGCAAAATGAACTAGCCTGCTGCATCATTTTTTCACTTTGATTTTCGGTATATCTTTGAATTCAGCTCTCTGTAGGCTGATAATTTTCCTAACACGTTACCCAGTCCATATCAGTACAGATATCCAGCATGATTTTTTTCCCATTGAGATCTGATGTGTTTTCAAAGTGTTCCTTTATTTTTTTTTTTAACAGTTTACAATCATTGTGTTGCTCTAGAATTATATGACATTCCTGCTGTATCCACCGTGGATCTTGCCAGGTGATGCACTGGGGTACACCCTCTGGTTCCCTGACTGACAGTTTTATTTCTACCATCTGTTCTACTCCTTGATACCTTTTTGCTGGACCATGGGCAAGGGATGGAGGAGTTAACTTTGACAACCTCCATTCATTGAAATACACAAGTGTGAATAAGACCAATCTAACAGACCGTTAAATACCATCAAACAGCTTCATGAAGATGGCTTTAATGAATGTTCGGTCTGCGGCCAATAAATCTTTTATTTTGAATGACTTTTTTACGTTCCAAAACCTGGACGTGCTAGTGACTAACTGTCTCTCCATGATCTTTCTCCTCTTGATTGTAACTTTTTTAGCTCACTGAGAATTGCTGGTCAGGGTTGTGAGCTTGCTTCTCTTTTTCATATTTGTTTTAAATGTCGACTTATGTCTGTAGACAATTTCTCCAGTTTTGAAGCTCAGCTGTTTAAATTTGAGCTTATCAATCCTGTACTGTGTACACTTGTTTATAGACCTCCTAGATATAAGGATTTTGACCAGGAGTTCTCTGAGTTCTGATCTTTCATGGTGTCACGTTCTGATAGATTGCTGATTCTAGGAGATCTGAACATTCATGTCTGCTGCCAACAAAACCCCTGGTTAAAGAATTTCTCGGTCTTGTGGGCTCTTAACTTCACTAAGGTGGTTTCTAGTCCCACACATCAGAGAGGTAATATATTGGAGTTAGTTCTAAATTTGGACTATCTGTAAATAACCTGGAGATTTCTGATGCCAGCCTTTCTGATCACTTTTCAGTAGTTTTTGAAACTAAACTTTTGTGTCCATCCATCAACTTCACAACCAAAGCACTACTTGTGTCCTATAAATGCTGTTACAAGTCTACAGTTTTATGATATCTTCTCAGACATTCACTCTTCTTTGGAGACAGAAGCCCTCCCTGTTTGTTCGGATATTTGTGGTCTGGTTAAGCATTGAGAATTTACTTACAAGGATACACTGGATCTGGTTGCATCCTTAAAGTTAAGAAGAGCCGAGGTTAAAGACAGAGTTCAACCCTGGCTAAATGACACCACTAGTGTTCTCAGACAGGAATTTAAGGCAGGCCAAGTGTAGGTGGAAAAACGATAAACTTCTGGTTTCTTATGAAAATTCTCAGAACTCACCTGAAGTACTACCAAGAGGCTGTGATATTAAGTGAGATATTTATCTCATTTAATTGCAAATGCTGCCTCAAGACTTAGGGTGCTTTTTAGCACCATGAATACTCTCTTAAATCCATCTGTTATCAGCTTCAATTAGAGTATGTCAGAGACCTCTGAGCTGTTTCTCAGTTTCTTTATACTTAAAATTCAAGTCATTCAATCTAGCATTATTCATCCAGGTGTGCCGATACTAGCTCCCTTTCGGCCAGTGCATAGCCATCTTACTGTTTTTCAGGCAGTTTCCTCTCCTCAGCTAACCGATACAGTCTGCATATGAAACCTTACAATTACCGTCTAGATATTTTACCATTATGTCTGTTTAAGGATATTTTCAGTCATTGGTCCAATTCTTTTGGCTATTATTAACAACTGCCTAAAATCTAGTATAATGGGATTAATAAAGTATCTATCTATCTATCTATCTATCTATCTATCTATCTAATGCAAGACAACTTTAAACATGCATATTCTGCCACTGCTGAAGAAGCCTATTCTTGATTCCACAGTTCTTTCAAATTGCAAGCCTATTTCTAAGCTCCTGTTACTGTCCAAAATTATGGAAAAGGTGGTTTCTTTGCAGTTATCTTCATATCTGGAGAATGAAATACATCACATAAATTGCCAATCAGTTTTTAAAAAACTTCATAATACAGAAACTGCTTTGTTGAAGGTGACAAATGATATTCTATTAACCTTGGACTTGAGTTCTTGGCTATTTTAGTTCTATTGAAGTCAGCATTCAAGGCTGTACATTGAAATGGTTTGAGTCCTACCTTAAAGATAGATTTATGTCAGTTAACATAGATATGGTGACTTTTCTCAGCCAGCACCTCTCATACAAGGTGTCCCACAAGGTTCCATTTTGACCCCTCTTTTATTTGCCCTATATCTGCTTCCCATGGGGACATCTGCATTTTGGGCTGCATGTCTCAAACCAGGGAACAGACCCTTCACTTCACTGACTTTTCTCTCTCTCTCATTCTTTCCTAGGGCACGAAGTGGAAGCAGAAGCAGACAATGGCCGACAGTGAGATGAATCGTGTTGCCGTCGTCATAGAAGAACTCCAGGCTCTTGACAAGCAGATTCAGAAACTCCTGTCCAGACAGAGGTACCTAAGGGATATGAGTGCTCTGAAATCGACATAACACGCTGGGTTTCAGTAACATCGACTCCACGTTGTGCCACTCACCTCCAAGGCCAAGTTAGCTTCACCACGGCGCCTCGTTGGAGTGACGATGCCACCGATGAAGACCTCTGCGTGTTTCAGCTATGCAGGCGGGGGTTCAAGGCTAGAACACCTCAATCGGCACAGGCGAGCATTTTGACCTAGAACTGGTTTGACCCTCTCTGCGCCCCCAGTTTGCTTTTAACCCCGGGTGATGTAATCAAGATGGGTAATTCAATTGTAAGAAATCTTAACATCACATGCCCTAATCAGAAATCTTTTGTTTCTTGTTTTCCTGTTGCTCATGTCCGAGATGTTATGAGGCGTGCGCCAACAGTCTACGAGAAGCACGAGAACAGGGAAGTGGGATCCATTGTATTACACGCCGGGGTAAACGACGTGAGGCACCGACAGTCAGAGATTCTCAAGTCTGACTTCGCAGCACTAATCAAAGACACGAAGGAGAGGACCCCGTCGGCATGGATCTTCCTCTCGGGTCTACTACCTCTCATTAGAAGATCAAAAGAATACTACAGTCATCTGCTGGGATTAAACAACCGGCTGAAAGGCTTCTGCAAGAATCAAAACATCAGGTTATTGACAACTGGGACCACTTCTGGGAGAGGCCTTGTTTCTTCAAGCGGGATGGTCTGCATTCAAATAGATTCGGTGCCCGGGTCCTCCAAAAACATCGCTAAGGTAATCCGTCCCTCTTGACTGTCTGCTTCTACTCTTAACCCCTTTCCATAATGCCAATGCTTTGCTAGGACATGATAATTCTTTAACAAAGTCTTCCTCAAAAGTGCACTACATTACTACTCTAATAACTAATATCAATGCATGTAAAAAATCTAGGCAGTGAGGCATAAACACTAATAATTTAATTAGATAGATAGATAGATATTTTATTAATCCCAAGGGGAAATTACAATTTACAATTACACCTTAAGATGAAGAATGTATTAAATCTATAAAAACAGACTATAGATTAAATAAAAAATACACATGGAGCGGCGCTAATAAAAATTATGTTTCTATTCCAAATACCCATAACACACATAGAATTCAGCTCTGCTCCTCCGAAACATTAAATATGGCACTATTAGATGTTAGAGCATTAGCCAACAAGACGTTTTTCATCAACGATCTTATTAGTGATAGAAAAATTGATTTTATTGCACTAAGTGAAACGTGGCTTAGCTCAGATGGCGTGGATGTTTTAATCGAATCTGTGCCTCCGAATTACAGTTTTACTCATGCGGATCACCAGGGAAAGAAGGGTGGCATTTTAGCGAACATTTACTCGAGCCAGTTAAAGTGTAAAGATGTCAGTTTTGGTAAATTCAAGTCCTTTGAGTATCTTGCCGTTGTTATTCATGGAGATTCTCACTTTCTAGTATTATCCGTGTATAGACCTCCTAAATTTAGTGCGTCTTTCTTTGAGGAATTCTCAGACTTAGTGTCAATTATAATTACGAACTATGACACACTCCTAATAGTCGGCGACTTTAACTTTCATATCGATAATCAGTGTGACCCGAAAGTAAAAGAATTCATGAACCTCCTGGACTATTTTGATTTGAGACAGCTCATTAATCAGCCTACACATAAAGCAGGTCATATGTTAGACTTAGTAATCACCAAAGGACTAAAAGTTGATGTAAAGCAGATCACTGATATTGGTCTATAAGACCATTTTCTTTTACCATTTAATATAGAAATATTGATAGAAAACATTCATGAGAAGCATATTGTTAAAAAAACGCTTCTTTGATTCATCAGCAGCTTTAAAACTTACAAACATTCCAAGCAATCAGTCCGTTTATAGTGGTAACTACAATAACAAGGAAAATGTAAATAGTAAGGTGGAAAAATTTAATACTAAGGTGAGAGCTGCTGTTGACATAGTTGCACCTGAAAAGACAGTTAAAAAATCTTCTAGCATTGTTCTACCATGGAAGACCCAAAGAGTGTCTAATTTTAAGAGAACATGCCGTACAGCTGAACGTAAATGGAAGAAAACTAAATTAACTATCCACTATGATTTATTGAAGGTTAAAATAACAGAATACAATAACACAGTCCGTCTTGACAGGTGCTGCTATTTCTCTAAGATTATAAATGACAATGCTAGTAATCCCAGAATCTTATTCTCTACGATTGATCATCTGCTAAACCCAGGTAACGCAAAGGAATGCCTCCAAATCACTTCCAGTGAAACCTGTGTGGCTATTGCTGTATTTTTCAATCAAAAAATTAATGATATTAGAAATAATATAGTATATCTCCCCAACACTGCGGATCCTCCTAAGCCCCAGTACTCTGTTATAAACAAATTAAATTCTTTCACCAGGATAGATTTACATAAAATAATTTCTCAACTGAGACCCTCCACCTGCGTCCTTGACCCAATACCAACAAGTTTTTTCAAAGAAGTATCAGGCGTGCTAATTGATAATATTCTTGACATTGTAAACTCGTCATTAGATATGGGGGTCTTCCCAGACTGTCTTAAGACTGCTGTAGTTAAAGAAGAATAATCTTAACCCCTCTGCTTTTGAAAATTTTAGACCCATTTCTAACCTGCCTTTCTTAAGTAAAATTCTAGAGAAGGCAGTCATTATGCAGCTAAATGACCACCTCAATAAACATGCTATTCTTGATGATTTTCAGTCGGGTTTTAGAACAAATCACAGTACAGAAACTGCACTCGTTAAAGTAGTAAATGACTTGCGGGTAAATACAACGAGGCCATTTATCTGTTCTCGTCCTCTTAGATCTGAGTGCCGCATTTGACACCATTGATAACAATATTCTTATAAAATCGCCTTAGTCAATGGGTGGTCCTCTCTGGTAGTGTCTTAAATTGGTTTGAATCCTACCTGGCAGGTAGAAAATTCTTTGTTAGTTGTGGTAATTACAACTCAAAGAATCATGATATTCTATATGGTGTTCCACAAGGCTCTATCCTGGGTCTGCTGCTCTTTTCGATCTACATGCTTCTGTTAGGTCAGATTATCTCGGGGTACAACATGAACTATCACAGCTATGCTGATGACACACAGCTGTATTTATCAATAGCCCCTGATGACCCTGACTCTGTTGTTTCACTAACACAATGTCTTACTTGTGTTTCTAAATGGATGAATAGTAATTTTCTCAAGCTAAATAAAGAGAAAACAGAAATTTTAGTGATTGGCAATAATGGTGATAATGATGTTATTAGAAATAAACTTGATGCATTAGGATTAAAAGTTAAGATGGAGGTAAAGAACTTAGGGGTAACCATTGACAGTAACCTGAATTTTAAATCGCATATTACTCAGATCACTAGGACAGCATTTTTTCACTTAAGAAACATCTTATATCATTGACCTCTTATATAATTAAAAGATGATGAGAAATTAGTTCACGCTTTTGTTTTCAGTCAACTAGATTACTGTAACGCACTTCTCTCAGGACTACCCAAAAAAAGACATAAATAGTTTGCAACTAATGCATAATGCAGCTGCTAGAATCCTAACTAGGAAAAGAAAATCTGAGCACATTTCTCCAGTTTTGATGTCACTACACTGGTTACCTGTGTCATTCAGAATTGAATTTAAAATACTGCTTATGGTTTACAAAGCCTTAAATAATCTTGCTCCATCTTACATATCGGAATGTCTGACACCTTATATTCCAAATCGTAACCTTAGATCCTCAAATGAGTGTCTGCGTAGAATTTCAAGAGCAAAACTTAAAAGAAGTGGTGAGGCAGCCTTCTGCTGTTATGCACCTAAATTCTGGAATAGCCTGCCAATAGGAATTCGTCAGGCTAATACAGAGGAACATTTTAAAAAACTGCTAAAAACTCATTACTTTAACATGGCCTTCTCATAACTTCATTTTAATTTAATCCCGATACTCTGTATTTTCAATTAATTATCATAACTATTCATGGTGACTCTAAAATTGTACTAACCCCTACTCTCTCTTCTGTTTCTTTCCTGGTTTTCTGTGGTGGCGACCTGCACCACCACCACCTAATCAAAGCACTATGATGTTCCTGCATTGATGGATTAAAAGCCAGAAGTCTACATGACCATCATCATCAAGTCCATCCATGAGAATCCTAAATACAAAGAGGACTGTTTCATTTATGTTAGGGAGAATGCCCAGAGGGGGCTGGGCGGTCTCATGGTCTGGAACCTTCTACAGATTTTATTTTTTCTCTGCAGCTGTCTGGAGGTTTTTTTTTTGTTTGTTTTTCTGTTCTCCCTGACCATCGGACCTTACTCTTATTCTATATTAATTAATGATGTCTTATTTTAATTTTTACTTTGTCTTTTTTTCTCTTTTCTTCATCATGTAAAGCACTTTGAGCTACATTATTTGTATGAAAATGTGCTATATAAGTAAATGTTGTTGTTATCTTTCAAAAACACAGTGTCACTTACCAATGCTATGCTGGCGATACCCAGCTATACCTTAAAGTCAGACCTGACATCATTTCATCTATAAAAAAGCTGATGGAGTTCCTTGATAATATTAAATATTGAATGGTGCAAAATTTCAGATGTCATTATTTTTGGTCTTACCTTGTCCGCTACTGAAATCGGCACTCAGTTTGGCTCCTTGTTAGAAACAATTCATAATGATGTCAGGAACGTGGGTATCATCTTTGAGACACTTACTCTTGATAAACAAACATCTATGGTAGTAAAGTCCAGTTTATACCAACTGAGGCAAATCTCAAAACTAAAATCTTTTCTCAAAACTAAAATCTTTTCTCTCACAGAAGGACATGGAAACAGTCATTCATGCTTTTATCACATCTCAACTAGACTACTGTAACTCCCTATATGTGGAATTGCCCAAATCTGCTTTGCCACACCTTCAGCTGGTTAAAAATGTAGCAGCTATATTTTTTAACTAAGACTGGAAAAAGTATCTTCTCTATACTGTACTAGCCTCTTTCCACTGGCTACCAGTGAGATTTTGTATAATTTCAAAATTAGACTACTGTGTTGTTTGTTTTTAAAGCCTTGCATGGTCTTGCTCCAAAATGCATTTGTAGTCTCCTTCATTCCCATTCAGCACTAAAGGCATTGATGTCACCTGGACAACTACTCCTCGTAGTTCCAAGATCGTGGCTGAGGTCTTGGGGAGACAGAGCTTTATTAGTTATTACTCCTAGGATTTGCAATGATCTGCCTCTCCACATCAGGTCTTCTTCCTCTACCGAAGTTTATAAAACTTGGCTTAAGACCCACTTCTTCTCTTCCACCTTTCACTGTTTATAAGGGTGTAGGGAATTGTGTGAATTAATTGTTTTATTAATCTGTTCTTGCACTATTGTTAGTATTGTGTTTATTTTAATACCTCTTTGTAAAGCACTTTGGCTAAACATCTGATGTTTTAAATTTGTTATTAATAAATCTGACTTGACGAGCCCCAGATATCAACTTTTTCAGCTCTGGAACCTTGTCTATTCTGTAAAGCTTCATAAAAAAAAATTTAGTAAAGCTGACTGGGAGTGTTTGTTCTCAGTCCTGCTTTATGCCCCAGAAGTCCGAGGTTAATATATGTATATTTTAGTGTTTACATAGCCGAAATAAATCATAATATCGATTAAGTCAAATCTGCAATTCTTAATAGCACATACATCACAAAAAAACTCTGAACGATAGCCTGGTTATGTAAAATTGTCTGAATATATTTAAATGTTATTCCTTATAGTTATCTATGTATTAAAAATTCAGGTAAATACATGTATTTTTACAATATTAATTTTTTAACTTACTGACAAATTTCATCAAAATCTGCTGTTGCTGCCTTTTCATGAATTAGCGTTAAAAGATTATTATTTCTTTCATGGGGCACAGAGCATCGAAATGGTTTCAGTACTCTATAGTCTAAAGAGTAAGTTCTCACATGAAGATGTAGAGACATCCATTACTAGGTCAGAGAGATACATTTTATGAAGGCCTGCAAGTACATCTATTTTTTGGGGCTTGACAACCCACTGTTAATTTTATTCATCCTTGGAATCTTTAGATGGACGACATCTTCATGCATGCAATGGTTTCAGTTCAGATATGTCTTGGACATTTAATACTTCTTACTGTGTGTAAAAGATTTAAGAATGAGACGTTGTAGCAGTGCTACAATGAGTTAAAATTGCATCTCCCAGCAGTCCCTGCAGGGGCTGTTGGGGTCAAAGGTGGTCAGAGGGGTTTAAAAGGAGGGCAGGTGTCCAAGGGAAAAAAAGTGTTTTTTTGTTGTTGTATTTTGTGTTTCGTTTACCTGTCAGACTGCCTTCTGTCAATTAAGCCATATTTAGTTGCTGTGTCCTGGATTGTATTCTTTGTTGGGGTCTGGATCGTCTGTCTACCTGTGTGCTGAGGACTGATTGTGGATTCACGGCTTTCCCGCAAGTATAGGAGTGCTCCTGAACCATCCATCCGTCTTCATCCTTACAGTGTCTACCGGTAGGACTGTTTTTTCATTTCCTTACAACATACAGATCTCTGGAATTACTCTTGTCATCTTTCATTACATCCGGTGTGGTATTCCATGGACTTTGCTGTGTGGAGTTATAATTCATTATATTCTTTAATTATTGTTAGTTCCCAGTGTGCTTAATTTTGTCTCTGTTTGTAAGTGTGTGCGGGTCAGGCCAAGGCTGGGAGCATTCCTAGGATCCTCTATAAAAATAAATAAATCACCGTCATAAATAAATCACTGTCATCTTGACGGTGTGAATCTTAGCGGCACCGGACCGCTACAATGTGCTGACATGGTAATATCATCTTTATGAATTGAATCAGAAGAAGTGAGAAGTGTGTTGTGCTACTGCTGTGTCAGAGTTAATCAAAATGCAAATTTTGCTCCTTTGTTTTTTGATTGCCGCTATGGTGCCGTGTGAGAATTTTTAAATCTTTTTTCTCTTTTGAAAGGTTTCTTTTCTCTTTTTTTACCCACACATAAGCAAAAGTACCCAAGTGTTTCAGGAAGAGTTTGAAACCTCACTTGTTACTTGTATTTCTTGTTGTCACTTGTATTCAAAACTAGTGATGGTGAGACAGGGCAGAAAGTAGTAGCTGCAACCGGCAAGTCTGTAAGTAAATAATCAGAGTTGTAGCATTGAATATTTCAAAGTAACAGTGATTGCTTAGTGGGAAGAAGTTGAGGCATATAAAAAATAATTGGATAGATCACCACTTGGCACTTGAAAAGTAACCCCTGTAAAAGGAAGAGACTTGACACGTAAAAAAAAGGTTTGGGGCAGCCACCTGTATAATATTCCTAGCTGCAAAGGATTTAGTTTTCTGCAACAATGAAGTTGACTGTTTAGAGTACAAGACTGAACTGCTGAAGGTTGTGAGAAATGGCGGTTTTATATGGTCAGACAGGAAGTGATGTTTCAGGCACCGGAACCGGAAGTGACGTTCCTCTAGGGGCCGGGACCGGAAGTGACATTTTCCTAGGCACCGGAACCAGAAGTGACACTCTTCTAGGCGCCGGAACTGGAAGTGACGCTCTTGCTTCAGAAAGGTTTTCCCGTGGCTGGTCTTTAAAGATAATAGGAGAAGGTTTTATGCCCCCCCCCCCCCCCCCCCCCCCCGGCCTGGCATGGAATTACCTTCACTTGGTCCATACAACTTCCTCCTATGTGCACATGTGTGACATGGCCCCCCCTCAGTCCAGACCCATCGGGTTGGGCGTACCGGTCCGAGAAGTTGTGGCACCTGGAAAGGGCATCGGTATTGGCCTGCAGAATACCCCGGCGATAAACGACCGAATACTTATATGGCTGGAGATCCAAAAACCACCTCGTGACCCGCGGATTGGACTCCCTGTGCAAGGCCATCCACTGTAAGGGTGCATGGTCTGTTACAAGAGTGAATTCACGTCCCAAGAGGTAGTATCTCAGTTGAGTAATCGCCCATTTAATAGCCAAAGCCTCCCGCTCCATTGCCGCATACCTAGTTTCAGGCTCAGGTACATTATGGGGTGTTCAACTCCATCGACGCTCTGGCTCAACACGGCTCCAAGACCTGTGTCCAAAGCGTCCATCTGGAGAATAAAAGGTTCAGAAAAATCTGGTGCTTTTAATATAGGAGCTGATGTAAGGGCCAGTTTCAAGTCACTGAATGCAGCTTCTGATATCTCATGCCATACCACATGATTAGGTCGACCCTTCTTTGTGAGGTTTGTCAAGGGCGTAGCTCTCTTGGAAAACCAAGGTACAAACCGATGATCGTAACCCGCCAAGCCGAGAAATGCTTGTACTTGCCTCTTGGTTATCGGACAGGGCCAATTTACAATGGCATCAATTTTGGAACACTGTGGTCTCACCATACCCCGGCCCACTAGATAGCCTAAATATTTGGCCTCGACCAACCCAAAGAAACACTTTTTCGGGTTGATACGAAGTCCAGCTTGTGCTAGTGTCCGCAACACAGCTCCAACCTGCTGTATGTGTTCCTCCCAAGTGTTGGAATAGATGACAACATCATCCAAGTAGGCAGCACTATATGAATTATGAGGACGGAGCACTTTATCCACCAGACGTTGGAAGGTCGCAGGTGCCCCATGTAATCCAAATGGGAGGACACGATACTGCCAGTGCCCACTAGGGGTGCTGAACGCTGTCTTTTCCTTAGCGGAGTCCGTTAAGGGAACCTACCAGTACCCCTTAGTCATATCTAAGGTAGTCAAAAATTTGGCATGTCCTAGCCACTCGAGGAGGTCATCCACTCGTGGCATTGGATAGGCGTCAAATTGGGAGACTTGGTTAAGCCGACGGAAGTCATTGCAAAACCTCCAACTTCCATCGGGCTTACTGACCATAACGATAGGACTGGACCAGGGACTATAACTTTCCTCAATCACACCTAGCTCCAGCATTCGTCTGATCTCCAACTCCACTTCAGCCTTTTTTGCCTCAGGAATTCTGTACGGACGTTCTCGGACAATAACCCAAGGTTTCGTCACAATGTCATGCGCAACCAGGGAGGTCCGACCTGGCTTTTCACTGACTACCTAGGGGACAGACAGGATAGTTGCTTCGAGCTCCTGATGTTGTTGGCGAGTCAAATTATCTCCGAAATTAAGGTGTAATTGACGAGCGAAGAGAGAGCGTAGCTGTCCAGAGGAGGGCTCGGAATCCCTATCCTTCCACAGTTTCAGCAGATTGATATGATCAATCAGCTCGCTGGGTCGACAATTCGGTTGTTTCACCAAATAATCGACCAGCCCCTTCCTCTCCTTAATTTCATAAGGGCCTTGCCAATGGGCCAATAATTTGGAGTGTGAGGTAGGAACTAAAACCATGACCTGGTCCCCCGGGCAGAATTTCCGGAGAGACGTGCCACGGTTATAACATCGGGCCTGAGCTGCTTGCGCCTTCTCCATATGTGTTTTCAATATTGGTCTAATTTTTTCAAATCTATCGCGTAACTGCGCGATATATTCCAATATATTTGTTGACGGGAGGGCCTCTTCCTCCCATCCTTCCTTTAGGGTGTCTAATATGCCCCGGGGTTGTCGTCCCTATAGTAATTCAAAAGGTGAGAACCCCGTGGAGGCTTGTGGGACTTCCCGATATACAAAAAGGACGACGGGGAGGAGCTGATCCCAGTTCCTTCCGTCCTCATTGACTACCTTATGCAACATCTGTTTGAGAGTTTGATTAAACCTCTCCACAAGACCGTCGGTTTGAGGATGATATACCGAGGTCTTTAAATGCTTTATTTGAAGTAGCTTGGCAGTCTCCCTGAACGTCTGCGAGGTAAAAGGAGTCCCTTGATCCGTCAGGATTTCTTTAGGGATTCCGACACGCGCAAATACTCCCACTAATTCCCGTGCGATAGCTTTTGAAGTAGCTGAGTGCAACAGAACAGCCTCTGGAAATCGAGTAGCATAATCGACCAGAACCATTATATATTTATAACCTCTGGCTGAGGGTTCCAGGGGTCCCACCAGGTCGACTCCTATACGTTTAAACGGGATATCAATTAAGGGTAAGGGAACTAGAGGAGCACGGTCCCTCCTAGGAATTTGCCTCAATTGACATTCCGGACAGGATGTGCAAAAGCGGCGAACCTCCTCGTTAATTCTGGGCCAAAAAAATCGGAGCTTAATTCTCTCCAGTGTTTTTTCGGGGCCCAAATGGGCTCCCAGCAGATGGGTACGAGCTAGTTCACAGACCTGTCGCCGGTAGGTTCGTGGTACTAACAACAGTGACCTTATCTGCCCCTCATGTTCTGCTACCCGATATAACAGATCATTATTAAGCACAAAGTGAGGACCTTGTGGCATGGGATATGACGTGCGTTGGCCATCAATTAGAACGACTGCATTTTTTGCAAATTTAAGGGAATCGTCATTCCATTGTTCCCTTTTAAATGAAGCCGGCGTCTGCCTTAATTGAAACTGCAGACGTGAGAGAGGATCGGATTCAACCTCATGGGGAGGAGTTTCGTCCCGAGACGTTGGAGCGCTTACTGATGACGTTTCAGGCTGCGACGTCCCGGGTCTTTCGTCGTCATCACCAGAGGCCGAAGTCCGCTCCTCAGCTGGCTGTAAACACGGCGTGGAGGAAGTTGAGGGCGCTGAATTCGCGTCCGTGACTAGACCTAGCGATTGAGGAGAAGTGTCTATATTACCGCTATTTATTTCAACCCAATCTCTTCCTAGGATCACGGGGAAGGGCGGATTATCCATCACGGCCACCATTATTTTTTTTAATGATGCCGTCTTGGCATATAAAACATTTGGCGGATCAATAATACCGGACATCCCGGTAAATACAGGTAATGCGGGTCTTATTCATACACCATTGTCGCGGTAATATTAAGTGGCAAGCAACAATGGAAATGTTACTGCCGGAATCAAATAAAGCGGTTACTTTAATTCCATTGATTAACACTTGTCCCGTATGTGAACAGGCCAGCGGATTAGCGAGAGCACACCGTACCTCCTCCCACTTCACCCCGCAGACCCCTTTGTTGCTTCGTAGTGCCTGCCGGCGCGTCTCAGGGTCCACCCGAACATGCCTCAGTTTATAGCCGTGGGACCCTGTATTAGGGACGCAAGCACACCCGGGTTCACACGAGCCCCGTTCTGACGCCCCCAAGCCGGTTTCTGCCCTAAAGCGTTCTATGATCTCTGCTAAGGCGGCAATATCCGTATATCCCCAGGCCGGCTGGGTGAGTTTTTCGGGGAGGCTTTTGATTAATAAGGCAGAGGCCACCTGCTCTGCTATTTGGTGGCTGGTATTTTTATGAGGCTGTAACCAACCAACCACCTTACCCCATAAAGCCATGGCCTGCTTCTTAGCTGCCTTGGCAGTATTAAATTTCCAGGCCATTATGGTTTCCACCTGCCAGCTTGGGTTTCTCCCACCTTTATTAAAGGGCTTGCCCTTCGTGGGATAAGCTGGGGCAATCCCCACACCCGGGAGGTCATAATAACACCCAATGCGTTCCCTGACGTACCTGGCTCTAGCCTGTGGGTCCCGGAGCTATTTTTCCCCGGACCTTTAACAGGATGATGGGTTGAGGCACATTCCAGTTTTCCCCAACACGCCCCGACTGACGCCCACTCGGCAACTCGGGAGCGGTACTTACCCATCCGATGATTTGTTGGTTTATAAACGTGTGTCAAGTCAAGGTTCAAGTTCGCCTTTCGATCTCTCCAGGAGGCCATCATCCTGCCGACTACGCCACTGTAAAAGGAAGAGACTTGACACACGTAAAAAAAAGGTTTGGGGCAGCCACCCGTATAATATTCATAGCTGCAAAGGATTTAGTTTTCTGCAACAATGAAGTTGACTGTTTAGAGTCCAAGACTGAACTGCTGAAAGTTGTGAGAAATGGCGGTTTTATATGGTCAGACAGGAAGTGATGTTTCAGGCACCGGAACCGGAAGTGACATTCCTCTAGGGGCCGGAACCGGAAGTGACATTTTCCTAGGCACCAGAACTGGAAGTGACGCTCTTCTAGGTGCCAGAACTGGAAGTGACGCTCTTGCTTCAGAAAGGTTTTCCCGCGGCTGGTCTTTAAAGATAATAGGAGAAGGTTTAATGCACTCCGCCGCCCCCGGCCTGGCGTGGAATTACCTTCACTTGGTCCACACAACGTCCTCCTATGCGCACGTGTGTGACACCCCTTACCCCTGGTAGAAAGCAAGGACATACATGTTCATCTCTCAGGAATAAATATTTGTGTTAAGTACAGGTAGGTAGCCGACTTCAAAGCAGTTAAGATAGGGGCTCGTTGGTACATAAACAGGCATCTAGCAACAGAGTGTCAATCAGGTACAAGCAGATATAGAAATAGACAAGTGAATAAGGAAATAACTAGTGGCTGATATCAGTAAGCAAGTTTGTTCCACCGTGATAGGTTACATTAATTAAGGAATGTTTAAATGAAGGAAATTGGGGGCAGGGAGTATAGGACAGGTCAGGTTTAGAACTGTACATGAGAAGACAAATAATGGTGTAAAAAGTAAAATAAGTAACACATAAAAATAGCTTGCCTTAATGCTGAAAGTATCAAATATAAAATATTAGAGTTAGAGTTGTATGTAGCTGAGCATAATTATGATGTTATAGCAGTAACAGAAACCTGGCTAAACAGCAAAGATGGGGATGAGTATAACTTAGAGTTCTACACTTTTTTTAGGAAGTTCAGGCAGAACAAAAAAGGAGAAGGGGTTACCATTTATGTGAAGCAGAATAGAATTGTCTTTTTAGTCTTTTTTCATTGGATGATGAGCCCCATCTTAGCCAGGTCATCAGGATTTGTTTATAAAGCATTAGAAAATGAGGCCTACTTAGTGTTACAGCTTGTCACTATCCAATCTGCGGTGTCTGCCCGATCTGCGGGTGCATGCGCACAAAGACAGCCCGAGCCGCACGTGTACGAATGCACAGAGCTTTACTATTATGACCTTGCCCGATCTGCGTTTTTTTACTTTGCGACATGAGTCCCCATCCGATTTGTCTCACGCACACGCTCTCTGCTTAATGAAAATTGATTTCACAGCTCTGCCTGATTAATACTGCGCATGTCTAATGTTTTATGACACACGTCACCCATTAGGTTTGAATTGTACTTGCGAGTCTTGTGTTGCTGTTTATCTCTGTCTGTAAGTGGACGTCTTACTGGAAAAGATGCCAACTTTTGACTTTTATCTTGGAAGAAGATTTGTCTCCTGAAAAATTTAACTCCAGTCAAATGAAGAGGGAGCGAAATGAAATGAGACGTGTGTCTGTGAATTTTATAATGGATGCATACATCCATGGATACAACTTTTTGTAAGTACATCATATTGATGGAAAAGGCAATAAGGAGTTTCATTTTTAGTTTCAATATGACCTTCGTAATTCTCATGGTTTAAACATAAAAGTAACAATATTTTCTGTATTAGTGTTAATGGATGTATGTCATTTATTTCGTAACACCCTATTAGCATTTGGTGGTGTGTTTCTTTTAACATTTGTCCACATTTTTTATCTTAAAGTGTGAACATCATGCTAATAATTAAGCAAAACAATGTAATCTAGGTGTTGAATTAGGAATAGAATTAGGAGTGTACGACTGACACTCGACCGGTGTAAAGTGTGCCCTCCAAAGCCATCAGTATGTTTCATGTTGTGTCACACACAAGCGCATAGGGAGCAGCTTAAGGACCCGATGCGCACCGTGACATGTCGTGGCAGGGGACAACGGCGGGGTACTAACCTCTCTTTCTTTATTTCCTTAGAAAAAATGAAGCACCGCCACTGTGAGTTTACCTGGATTCCTAAAGAAACCAACCACTTACAGGTTTCTTCCTTCTCTCTGGTCCCCTCCTGATGACGTCATTTCTCCCATCCACCACCACGGTTTCTTCCCAGCATCCCATCTATTCACTTCCATTTCCACCTCATAAATTGTCTGCCTGTCAACTCCTGATTTGTCTGTTAAGTTGTACAAGAACCTGACTGACCATAATTTCCTTACAGTATATGGGGACGGAACCCCAAACCTTTACGATTGTTTTGTGGTCTTTTCTTACAGTTCATATCAGATTACATCAATACAAGAATATATCCATAATAAAGTTAACAAATATATAATGATGAAGGCTAAATTACATACAAGAGTAGCAACAGCTAAGTTATTACAAGAAAGTGAGATGCAGATACTAGCATTAAAAAAATTGTTAATGAAGCAGCTCAGAATCCCACATGTTTTAATTGCTTTAGTGTTTTACCATTTTTTAAAGCTATTTCTAGGATGTTAATGTCCGTACAGAAAGATGTAATAGAGGGTCTAACATTCTGAACTTTAAACTTGTGTATCAGAAATTTCCGAAGCAAGAAAACCACAGTTACTGCATTTTCTAACATTTAGTCTTCAAAATTGTATACAGAAGAAGAACAATACTTAAACTGTGAGAGATTGTTTTGTCATTCAAAACAGTAACAGAAATAAATCTTTATAAAAATTTTTGGAATAGGAGCAGAAGTAAAAGAAATGTGAGAGGGGATTTGTCTTCATTTGTACAAAAACTACTTTTTGAGAATATATTAATTTCATACTTATGAATTAATTTGTTAGTTGGGTACTATTTATTCATAGTTTTGAAATGTATTTCTTTAACCTTGTTTGGTAGAAAAAATTCTATGGCACAAAACAGGCAATTTTAAAATTCATGATGTCCAAAGCCATCAGAGAAGGTGTGGTGTGCATCTGATGTGGCACATTGACAGACTGGGCACCTGCTGTTGTCACTTGTCATTAGCTTATCGTTTAAGCTGTTGGTTTAGGAGAAGTACATACACATACATTTAACTGAATATAATGGAGAAGGCTTACTCCCTAGAAATAATTTATTTCTTATTGCTGCAGTAAGAAAAACAATGCCCCTTTATTGTATTTTTTTTTCTTGACCCTACAGGATGCCGGTGCTAACCAGCCTTCCATGTGGCTGAACAGATGCCAGCGAACCCGAATTCTGAGACACAACTGGATGTTCTTTTCTTCTGCTTTTAAGATTCCCAATTTGAGATGATGTGCAGTTCATGTTAGATTTGCTGTTTCTACAGGTAAGACTACTGAGGCTTTCAGTTTCAGAAGTAATTTGTGCATAATTCCTGCAAAGCCTCCTCATATTTATTACTTGATCTGTAATATTTTGCTGCCTTGAATACTGTACCGTATGTTTGTTCACTCTGTCCAGTAACTAGCACAGGCTTTTTAATTTTAGACAGGAAAGCCTCAGAGTGTGAATCCTCACAAACAGAGTAAGGAGCATCAGTCCCAGCAGTCACTAAACAGGGATGTTGTTCCATTTTGCAAAATAACATTTATTTTCTTAAGTTACTGTGCTTTGTTGTTGGATTTTGAAAGAACCAAGACTTAATTTAACTAAGACAGGAGAGAAAAATGAAGATGTTTTCATGGAAGTACCGACACCTAAGCACATCACATTAGAAGTTCAGATATACAGTGGTTGTAACACAATGTCTACTGTATGCGTAATGTAAAAGAAAAAAATTATGCTACATATAATGACAATTAAGTTAGGGTTCTTTCAAAATCCAACAAAAAACCACAGTAATTAAAAAAATATTATTAGTTCAGCTTTACTCTAAGCAGACCTTTATCTGTTGTGATGGTTTACTTAGGTAATAATTGACCTAAAGGTGAACCAAGAAAGGAGGAAGAACAAGTAAGGGTACACTTTATAAATGTTTGAACTCCATGAATGAACGTCGTTTATCAACTGTGTTTATATTTTTAACAGTTACAGTTAAGTGGAAGAGTCCTGCCATGTTATGGGACAGAAATTAAACAAGAAGGAAGGAGAGATGTGTGCTGTGTTGAAGTAGTGGCTGGCACTGACACAGCTCCCCACAGTGCAGACAGTAATTTCAAATCACAATGCACTTTTTATTAATATTAAAAAAAACATATGGGAGATGTCATAGACATGAGTGACTTTACTGAATATTAACTGGGCTAACCTAGAAAATAATGGAGCACAAGAGCAGGCATTTATAGAATGATTTTTTAACATAGTATGTTAAAGCACCAACATGGGGGAAAGTGGTCTAGAGTCAATATTTTGTTCTAATCAGGATGGAATTGAGGGTTTACAGGTGATTAAACCGCTAAGGTCAAGTTACCATAATATAATAGAGTTCTCAGTGTTTTGGAAGAGTGCAGATGCAAAGACTAAACTGTTAAGTTTAATTTTGGTATTTGCTGCAGAGGCTAAAAGGGATAAACTGAGATGAGCCTTTAAGTGTGGAGACAGTTGAGGAGCAGCGGAGCAGGTGTAAAATGTTTTACACATAATGCAGGACAAGTACCTCCCAAAATGTAGAATTAGTAGAAGAATAAAAGAACTGCAGTGGAATAATAAAGAGTTGAAAACGAAGCTGCAAAGGAAAAAAAAACATCTGTATAAGGCATATAAGACTAATAACTCTAATGCCAATTATAGACCATTTTAGAGCATGAGGGAGACCATTAAGAAGGATATTAGGAACAGTAGAAAGGAGTTAGGGAGAAATACTGCAGGTAAGGCAAAAGATGATCCAAAGAAATTGTTTCAGTATTTTAGTAGAAATAGAACAGTCAAGGGCGAGATGAAGTGCATCAGGAATAGTAAAGGGAAATTAAAAATACAGACGGTGAAACAGCAAATACATTTGCATTTTACTGTGATCTTTACATATAAGAAAGTGGATAAGTTCCCAGCTGTAACAGAGACTACTACGGAGGCACTGAGTGATGTGGAAATTGTAGTGGAATAAGTACTGCTCAGATTAAATAGGCTGAAATCAAATAAATCACCAGGGGCCTCATGTATAAACTGTACGTAAGCACAAAAATGTTATGTACAAACGTTTCCACACTCAAATAACTATGTATTAAACCTAAACTTGCCGTAAAGCCATGCACATTTCCACGGTAGCTCATACCCTGGCATACGCAAGTTCTGCACTCAGTTCTGCAGACTGGTGGCACCCAGCGTCAAAGCAGTGCTACTATTCCAGTGTGGTTTTCCTTTCTTTTTTAGATTCACATCCCTGACACAGCTTTATAAATACACTGAAATTAACTGGATATTGTTTATTAGTTTAATGCATCTGCTTGTAATTAACCTATAACAATATAATGGTCCACAGAATGGTTAAACTATTCTAAATACAATAGCTGCTTTAGCGTTGTTACTCTGACTGCATCTTCTTCTTCTTCTTTCAGCTGCTCCCGTTAGGGGTTGCTACAGTGGATCATCTTTTTCCATATTACTCTCACTGCACCACTCAGAGTATTTATATCATTGTATCTGAATGCGGAATCACAGCTGTTCAGAAACAGTTTCATCCCAAGAACTATAAACACACTCAATCAGTCCATCAAGTGCTCTTTGTAGAATTGTTTGTACTTATAAGTACAATTACCTCACTCTAAACTTGCAATACAGTTATAATATTGCAAATCCTGAGCCACTTTATAAAGCGCGTATTTGCATATCATGACGATCATTTTTAAGATGAAATGCAGCAAAATAAAACTTTAACTTAATTTAAATAATCAATGTTGTTAATAAATAATGTGATGACACGGTGTTGCAGCGCTAGCAAGGAGCTGGCGCTCCGTTTACGGATTGTTCCTGCCTCGCACTGTATTCTTGCTGGGACTGGCATGACACTGGATGGATAGAATAATTTAACATGTACTATGAAGATATTTCAATGTTCCTTAAAAGTTTTGAAGAATCGGCATTCTAAGATAACAGATGGCTTAACGTCTATTACAGAGCTGATTGTGTGGCGATTGGGTATTTGGAGAAAGAAAAGTAAAGACAGGAATTGGGGGTTAGTAAGTTTGAAAGAGACAGTAATGCTGCAATAAATTATTTCATCGAAGGTAGCACACGGCGCAGCAAGCATCTTGCGTGAGGCATAAACAAGCAATGCGCCACCGTATTCCCATGTTTAATAACATGCTTTAACTCCTATCATCATGAAAATGATATCAAATATACATCTTAGTATTTTAATTATTCAGAGAGCTGTAATATCACAAATGTAATGGATTCTGTGTCCTGTCGGAGGAAGAGAAAGCCAGTTTAAGAAACACGTAGTGATTCACACACATAGATCAAATACAAAACAAAGCATTTAACGTGCTACTTTAGTTACGATGGGATTTGAGAAACTAGTAAATTAAATGATTTGACGATGAATTAATAAACTACGTGATTAAAGTGGAAATTTAGAGATTAAAGTTGACATTTTGTGCTTTTTTCCCACTGTGTGCCTATTTTTTTTTTTCTTTGTACCCTAATAAGCTTTCATATGACACTCAGACGTTGGGCTACGACTTGCCCTTTCACTGCGACTTTGATATTTGACAACTTCTTTTTTATTTCAGGCACTGTGCGACTTTGTGAACTTGAGCTTTCGAGTTACTCTGACACTTATGTCACTTGATCAACTTCCTTTTGTTGTTTATACCACTGTTTAAACCAATAGTACGTTTTTCCTTGCCTCCACTTGGTATTTGCTGAAATCTTCTATTTCCCCCTGTGCTTTTGCCATTGCATTTTCACAGAGCACAGAGCCTAAGGGCTATTTATATTGATTTGCATATTCAAAGAGGTGTATTTCTGAGAGGAGACGGGGCAGGACAGCAGGTGTGTGCATTACTTTTCACACTGACCAGGACTTATGTAGCCGAAGAATGTAGAAGTTGTCGAAAGCACAGATTTATGCATCTGGATTTTTTTGTGCGTAAGCACATTTCCACTTACCGTACGCCATGTTAGAGTGTGAATTCTACACACAGTTTTATGCATGAGGACCCAGGACCAGATAATATTTATCCTTGAGTGCTTAAGGAAGTTAGTGAATACATCTTGTCAGGATTGGCTCACAGATTTGCACAGAAACACAGGAGGTTGGAGACAGGATCTTTATTTAAACACTGCTAATGAACATTTGTCTCTTTTTCAAAAGTTTAAACATGCTCTCCATGACAAGACAGAGATGACAGAGAGAGAGAGTGAGAGAGAAAGAAGCAAACAATCAATTCCAATACTGACAGGTGCTGTACATGGTTTTAAGTATGCGGAGTACCACGCAACAGAGCGCAAATAAGGTAAGGAGCAATGTGAAGGTAGTCTGTCAACGTTTTCAGGGGTTTTCCCAGGAGCGTCTGTAATCTCTAGGGGTGCGATCAGCCCCCCAGCTCACACCCCCTTCCTGAGCTTTATTCACATTTTTGTGAATCAAGCGACTCTCCAAACCAGGTTCAAACAGGTGTGACGATACGTCTGCGTTAACGTGCTCAGAGCCAGGTCGATGCCTGACTGTAAAACTGTAAGGTTGTAAGCCCAAAAACCATCTCATGAGACTAGAGCTTGTATCTTTCTGATGGTATAACCATTGAAGAGGAGCATCATTAGTCACTGAAATTTCGATCACATAAGTAATACTGAAGCGCTTCTACAGCCCATTTAATCGCCAAGCATTCTTTCTCAATAGCTGAATAATTGCGTTCCCTAGGAAGCAATTTCCTACTCAAATATGTGATAGGGTGCTCTTCTCCATCAAAAACCTGGGACAGGATGGCGCCTACACCAAATTCACTTGCGTCCGTCTGTAGGACAGAACCCTTAGTGAAACTGTGATTCTGTAAAACCGGATAAGAAGAAAAAGCGATTTTCAAATCACTAAAGGAACGTTCACAAATTTCTGTCCATAAAATAGGGAGGTTTTTCCTGCCTCTAGTAAGTTCTGAAAGAGGTGCAGCCCTATTTGAAAAGTCAGGGATGAATATTTTGTAATAACCAGCAAGCTCCAGAAAAACGCGTACCTCTTTCTGCATTTTTGGCTGGGGGTAAGCAAGCATCTCTTCCACTTTTCTTATCTGTGGTCGAAGTAAACCCCTGCCCATGGAATAACCTAAATAATGAGTCTCAGACATACCCAGTTTACACTTAGTGTTAGCAGTCAAGCCAGCCTGTCTCAAGCTTTCAAGGACAGCCTGAAGACGCTCTAAATGCGAATGCCAATCATTGCTGAAAATTACGACATCATCAAGGTATGTCCCGGAATATTCAGAATGAGGACGCAAGATCTGATCTATCATACGCTAGAAAGTTAGAGGTGCCCCATGAAGACCAAACCGGAGTCTAGTAAATTCAAAAAGTCCATCAGGCATTGCAAATGCTGTTTTCTCACAACTGTCAGCCTCTAGAAGCACCTACCAATAACCTTTTGTGAGATCTAGCGTGGAGATATAGGTTGCCTGACCCAGTTTTTCCAACAGCTCATCAACACAGGGCATTGGATAAGCATCAAATTTAGAGACCTTATTCAAGCGCCTGAAATCGATACAGAAGTGAACCGAACTTTCTTGCTTTAGAACTAATATGACCAGACTGCACCAGTCACTTTTACTTTCACGAATTACACCTATTGCCAGCATCTTCCTGACTTCTTTGCGCACAATATTTCATCGCTCTTCCAGGATCTGAAACAGCAACATCTGTACCCTAACACCAGGTTCAGTAGTGATTTTATGTTCTGCAAGGTTAGTCATGCCTGGCAAGTCTGAAAAGACATCAGTGTTCCGTTCTATCAAAGATAACAATTCTGTGTTTTGTGAGTTAGTCAAACCATTACCAATGGCAACATCGGTCTGAAAAACAGCAGCCAAAGAAGTGTAAACCCCCTGCTGGTCATGCCATTCCTTCAAGAGATTAACGTGTAAAATCTGGAATGGTTTGCACCAACCTGGTATTCTAACCTTGTAATTTACCGGTTCTATACACTCCTCAATAATGGCAGGGCCCTGTCATTTAGCTAGGAATTTGTGCAGATCAGACAGTACCAGTACCAAAACACGATCACAAGGTTTGAATTCACGGAGCTTACAGCGCCTATCGTAAAGACGTTTCTGAGTTTCCTGCTTATGTTGCTGATGCCCCACAGCAATAGAAGAAAGCTTAGAAATTCTATCTTGCAACGAAACTACCCGATCTGCAAAGCTCGGTCCAAGAGCTGTTGTCTCGTTTCCTATCCATTCCTCATGTACAACATCTAGGATGCCTCGCAGGCGCCTGCTAAATAACAACTCGAATGGACTCAAGCCAGTGGATGCCTGTGGCAATTCGCGCACCGCGAACGTAACAAAAGGCAGGACAGAGTCCCAGGATGTGGGATCACTATGAGCAACTCACCTGATCATCTGTTTTAATGTCTTCTTAAATCGTTCAGTCAAACCATTCGTCTGTGGATGGTAAACAGTGGTACTCAATTTCTTAACAGCAAAGCTGTCACACAATTGTTTCATCACATGAGAAGTAAAAGGTGTGCCCTGATCAGTTAAAATTTCTCTAAGGATGCCAATACGAGTAAAAATCTCACATAGAGCTTTGGCTACAGTGGAGGAGTTGGCCTTTTTCAAAGCAGCCACCTCTGGATATTGTGTTGCATAGTCTACCAACACCAGCATATATTGATAACCATTTTTAGTCTTAGGCAAAGGGCCTACAATATCTAATCCCACCCGCTGAAAGGGACTTTCAACATAGGCATAGGACAAAGGGGAGCCCGAGGAGGTTTATAAGCGAAGATGATCTGGTAGTCAGGACATAAAGTACAGAACCGTTCAACATCTTTTCCCATATTCAGCCAATAAAATCGTTTTGATAACCGATCTCTGGTCTTATCAGCCCCCAGGTGCCCTCCCAAGATGTGAGAGTTGGCCAGCTGCAAAAGAATTTCCCTATATACTTCAGGAACTAGTTGTTCAATAAATTCCCCCATTAAATGATCTGAAATCACTCTGAAAAGGCAACTGTCTTTTTCTAGAAATTGTGGAGTTTTCAAGCCCCCGGATTCATGCTCTTGGTGATAGGAGTCACTAGCAGAGCAAGCCTGTTTAAATGCATATTCTAATGAGCTATCAACATGCTGCAAGCACAAAAAATCCGACTGCTCGCTAGTACTCCGTTTGAGTTCGGAGGCATTTGCAATCTGTAAAGATGTAGAAGGGCCTCCTTGGGGGTAGAAGGGGGTGTCTTCCTCAGTCTTGCTGGAGAGATCGGGTTCAATATCTAATTGGGGCTCTAGATTTTCCCCGACCACCACCAGTTCTTCTTTTTCTTCCCCCTTACTAAGCTTAACAGGGGACTTGACGACTGGTGCCCAACATTCAGTAATTAGTCTAGGAAAAAGGGCATTCCTTCTGCCTATCAGTAATGGCCAGGGGCAGGAGTCCGAAATGGCAGACCAAACTTTAAAGTGGCGACCCTTATAAGTCAAAGGAAGAAGTAATGTCTGATAGTCTTTAACATCTCCATGTACACAACATATCTTTACAGTCTCAGCGTTACTAGGGCATCCGTCATCAAGATAGTCCCATCTAACAACACAAAGCTCACGGGGCTGAGTTCAATAATGCCAAGATCTCACGGCCCCCCAACTTCACAGAGATCAATAAGCCATCTTTTTTTTCTGATGAATAGGGAATACGGGAGCAACAAACCTCAGCCAATCCAATTTCCATCAACTGAGATGAAGACAGGCGACATTCCTTCACCAAGTAACCGGGTTGATCACACCAGAAACATCTTCTTTCAGCTCCACTGCCAAAATATCCGCTGCGACGTCCACAGCCTCCTTCGGCCTACTCCTGTCTCCCCAGATACGGGCACCTCATCAATAACTGTATTCCCCTGAGGTCTTCCTGACAACATCTGATTGTCAGGTCCTGAAGCATGTCGATGTTCCAGTCTTCGGTCAAAGCGATAAGTATGCCCAGGGCGCTCTCTTGTAGGTTGTAAAACAGCATACAGGGAACCAAATCCACCACTTTTTCTCCAAGCAGTCTGAGAACCTTCTAATCGTTTTGCCACAATCGTTAATGATTCAACATTATGACGAAGAAACTCATCTCGGAGAACTGCAGGTATACCAACCAGTACTATATTAATGACTTTTTCCACAACTCGCTCCATCTCGTCAAACCAGTGATGTACCTTATGAATCAAGTCTTGAAATTGCGCACTGATGGGACTGTCCATGTTCAGTCTCCAGTCATTAAGTGCAATATCTTTAGCCACAAAGGTCGTAGTCTTACGTAAAACAACCTGCCGCTTCAGAAAATCATAATCGCCGAGCTTATCACGAGGCACATTCTGTAAGGAAAGTAAGGCATCCCCAGACAAAAAAGGGGTGATGATAACGGCCCAGTTCCATTTGTCCCATCCCAACAAAGTCGCAACTTGCTCAAAAGCTAAAAGAAACATCTCTTGGTCATCGAAAGGACCCATCTTCGTCAGCACATTCTTAGAATTTTCAGGAAGAGGAAGAACCGGATTATCCTCTGAATCGTGAGGAAGTGGGACATTCTGAGCGATCTGAAATAACTCCTCGGCATTCATCTGTGCAACCATTCCTGGTACCACTTGTCACACTTAAGTCACAGATTTGCACAGAAACACAGGAGATTGGAGACAGGAACTTTATTCAAACACTGCAAATGAACATTTGTCTCTTTTTCAAAAGTTTAAACATACTCTCCATGACAAGACAGCAATGACAGAGAGAGAGACAGAGAGAGAAAGAAGCAAACAATCAATTCCAATACTGACAGGTGCTGTACATGCTGTTAAGTATGCGGAGTACCACGCGAGAGGTTTATGATGCGACAGAGAGCAAATAAGGTAAGGAGCAATGTGAAGGTAGTCTGTCAACGATTTCACGGGTTTTCCCAGGAGCGTCTGTAATCTCTAGGGGCGCAATCAGCCCCTCAGCTCACAATATTGAAACACTTGACTCATATATTTAAGAAGTCACTACACACTGGGGAAATTCCTCCCCAGGCCAGGAACGTGGTAAATATAATCTCATTATATAAAGAGGGTTATTGGGCAGATCTAAGTGGCCACATACAATTGCTCTCTCCTTATTCTTCCTGTCTGATTCTTATCTAGTTTTGAGTTTTTCTAGTGTCCTTGTCACTATAGGTAGTATGAGGCAATACCTGCAGCCTATTCATGTTGCATAGGAAGTCCAGCTCCTCCTTTATGTGAGCCATCACAAAAAGGTTTGCTGTGTCTCCTAGCATAGTGTCAAGAGCATGGAGGAGATAACAGGAGATGGATACAAAAAGACAGCTGAAAAAGGGCCTTAGAAGGGCATCAACCCAGCAGCAGGACTGGTATCTGCATCCTTTGTGTGTGAAGGAACAGGAGGAGAACTGCACTGGTGTGCACTCAGAAACAGATTCCATGAGGGTGGCATGAGGGCCTGACATCCTCTAGTTCAGGGTTCCCCAACTCTGGTCCTGGAGGACCACAGTGGCTGCAGGTTTTCATTCTAACCCTTTTCTTAGTTAGTGACCTGTTTTTGCTTCTAATTAACTTCTTTTGAATGAATTTTAATTGACTTGCTCTTGAAAACTCAGATCCCTTAATTTTTTCTTTTTCCTTAGTTAACTGCCAAACAATAATGAAATCAAAAATGAGCCAAAACATGACCAGCAAACTGTGTCTATCATACAATATCTGAAAATAAAGAAAGATGAAGGTCTCAGAAATGTTGATCTGCTCAGGTCTACAAAACATTTGAACAGTGCTCTTACAAAAGAGAAAATCAACAATTTTGGAAATGTATGCTATTGCAGAACAGCATGCCATGGAATTAAAGAATGGGTTTAATTAACAAAAAGTCTCGGCACATAATTAAGCAGCTGGTTAGAGTGAAATTGGTTGGAGTTTGAAGCCCTGACTTATTGGTCTTCTGTTGGTGTCATTTAAGGAAAGAAATGAACCAATTCAGAGGAACGATGAAAAAATTCAGGGGAACAAATTTCAAAAAAAACAAATCGATTAAAATTAATTCAAAAGAAGTTAATTAGCAGCAGCAAATACATGTCACTAATTAAGAAAAGGGTTAAAATGAAAATATGCAGCCACTTTGGTCCTCCAGAAACCAGGGTAGGGGACCCCTGCTATAGTGGGACCTGTGCTCACAGCCCATCACTGTGAAGCTCAATTGTCTTTTGCCAAAGAATACCACAATTGGCAGCTCTTTCATTAGTGCCCCATTCTTTTCACAGATGAGAGCAGATTCACACTAAGCACATGTGACAGATGTGCTGAACATTATGCAGCCTGCAACATCATACAGTAGGACTAGTTTGGCGATGGATCAGTGATGGTCTGGGGAGGCATATCCTTGGAGGATTGCACAGACCTCTGTGCTAGGCAACAGTAAGCTGAATGGTGTTAGGTACTGGAATAAAATCCTCAGAGCCATTGTCAGACCTTACACTGGTGCAGTGGGCCCTGAGTTTCTCCTGGTGCAGGACAATGCCCAGCCTCATGTGGCAAGAGGGTGTAGGCAGTTCATGGATGACAAAGGCATTGATGCCATTGACTGTCCTGCACATTCCCCAGACCAGAATCCAAATAAGAACCTTTGGGACGTTCTATATTGGTGTGTCCAACACCACTAAGTAGTGCCACAGACTGTTACTGTCCAGGATCTCACCGATACCCTGATCCAGGGCTGGGAAGAGATCCCCCAGGACACTACCTGCCGTCTCATGAAGAGAATGTCCAGATGTTGTTGGGAGTACATATGGGCATGTGGGTGCCATACACATTACTGAGTGACATTATGAGATGCCATGATGAAACTCACGCAAGTTGGATCAGCTTGTGATTTCAATGTTTGACATTGATATTCAATGTGATGTTGAATCCAGCCCTCAATGGGTTAGTGATAATGGTCTTAATTGATTGTTGTTGCACCAGTTTGCTCTCAATGAATTACACAGTATTACTTAGTAAAGATTTTCTACTTGAATATTTTGTTCATCTAGATTCACTGTGTGATTTAAGTACAGTGGCCACTCTCTGTTAAGTGCCACTTTAAGCAGGACTGAAAATTTCTGACGTGTTAAACTACCAGTAACTACTTCCACATAATTTAAAGAACTTTATCACAAAACATGGGTAAATTAAAAAAAAAAACCATAATAAACTTATTATACTTGTCAAAATATATTTCCAAAAATACCATTTCCTTTACTTTAAACCTATATCCCACTAAAATGGTCAAAAAACAGTTGCCCCATGTCCTGCTTGACAGCAATCATCTAACCCAATCCCCTTCACCGAACTTAAAACTAGAAGCAGGACAGAATAATAGAGCACATACTTATTTTACAGAAAGGCATGGCTAATCAACTGATTCTTATTCATTAATACGGGCATTTATATATTATTATACTGGGGGCTTTGCTCGCCAACCCTTCCCCCCGGCCTGCGCTACGCACCAGCCAATTCACGTCTCTGCCGCTCGCGTTGTGAAGAAGGGTCTGGACGCACCCCAAGGAGACGCGGTCACTCTTCCGAAACCCCCTCTTAAAACAGTGATACAATGGGAAGCCAATACAGTTTTTTTTTTTTTTTTTTACCCTGGATTACTGCTGCTGGCTTGCTGCCATGCTGCATGATCAGCATCTCGCGCAGCCTTTCAAACATTTACAAGCCTGTACAGCAGCTGTCCTTTTGTCTCACTACCTTGTCTCTCTTCTCCCCCATACATCCTCTACATACTTCTGTCATACCACCTATGTCCATATATTCAATCTCTTTTCTCTTTTACCTTTTTGTCATTATTGCATTTGAATTTTGATTCCGTGTTTGGAATTACATTTTGACAACACAACATATAACTACCCATGAGTGAATATTGTATCTTTCTCTCTACACGAACTGTCTGACAATAACATTCACACAAATGAGAAATGATTAAACTGTGTGCATGGTTGTAAATGTTTTAGATGTGGGCAGGACTTTTCCAAATCTCTTTGCATAAAGTCTTGTCTTGCGAGGCTTAAATTTTTCTCTTGTGGGATTTTACTGTCACCAAACAACAAATCTTTTAATTTTCTTGGATATGCCTCTTCATTGGAAAGAAACACTACTTTTCCTTGATAGCAACACGAATTATACGATCTACAAGTCTCTGACTTAAAGTTTAAATCCGAACAATATATTCAATCTCTTTTTGCTGTTCCATTATTTCACTGAGTAATAATTTCCATTTGTTTGTGCTTATGCAATCTTTACTATCATTTTTTTGAGACTTTCAAATTTTCGTACTTCCATTATCTCTAACCTGCTCTGCATGTGTATCGTGCCAACGTTTTTGAATTCTTTACGACATTCTATTCTGTCATCTAGTCTTTGTCATTTATTTCCGGCCCCAGGCGTGGTTAAATCTCTTGTCACAAAGTCTTCTCTCTCAGGATCTCTTCAAAAGATCACGTCTCGTCACAGGATAAAAAGTCTAGTTTCCCAAGATTTTTTTTATTATAATACAGAGATGAATATCAGTTACATTAAGTGTGCCCTTAACTTTTTGAGCAGTATATTTTTAATAAATGATTTGGATAGGAATATAAATAACAAGCTGGTTAAGCTTGAAGATAATACCAAGATAGGAGAAGTGTCAGAAAATCTACAATCCATCGAATCATTACAGAGGGTGTAGCCACAGGAGTGTAAGGTGAGATCAAGCACAGGAAAAACATGTGGCGAAAAAAAATCTCTCAGTCCAAAATGTTGTTTTAAAATATTTAGATAAAATTCAAAGCAAGCAATCCACACAAGAATAAAGAAAAAAGTTTTTACACACATAGAATAAAAGGCAAAAAAAGGAAAAAATGTATCTTCTCTAAACTTTTCTTGCAAAACTTTAGTTGTCTCCAGTGTTCTCCCCAGAAATTTTTTCTAGCCGGGTGGCATGGAAAAGTAAGCGGGTAGGGCAGGACGGGGAAATTTGCACTCTTTTTATTAGTTAAATTATTATTAATTATTTTCCAATGTTCAATATGACTTCCTTTTTTAAGGTTTGACACTTGTGCCAGAATATTTTTATTAAATTTAAGAAGTATTTAATTCAGGATCCTGCAACCCTAACAAACATTTTAAATAACAATTGTTATGACAATCCAAGAGGCACAAGTATTGTCGCTGTCAGGAAGAAAAGTGAAAACAATGAAAAAAAGTATGAGAAACCTAATGAAGAAAAATTTAAAAATATTCTTCAAAGCCAACTTGCATATGCAGAAGGTGTCTTCAGTTAAATATTTATTCTTCTTTTCTTCCTAGAGGCCTAGTTGTCTGCAGCTTTTCCATAATGAAAGTCTCCAGGATCTGGGCCCTCCAAGGAAATCAGCATGAGATTATTTAGTGAGCTTTATTTCATGCAATTTCTCAAACATGTCTTGATCATTTTATGGGCAGAAAACCCCCTTTCACATTCAGCTGTGCTTACTGGGAACACTAGCCCAATATGAGCTAGTCTGGCTAAATTTGGAAATGACTCTTAGAGCTCTGATGCCATTGCCATTTTTAGTAAAATCTGTTTTGGACTGAAGTCTTTGTATGATTGACTTCTGATCATTTTTGACGCATCTGTCCATTCTTGCCTGCTACTTTCATATTTTAAAATTGGAGGGTTACCATTTTTGGCATAATGATCGAAAAGAATTTCAGCAGACTTGCTTGAATCGTGAGTTTCTGCATTGAAAACTTTTGAAAAGCTAGAAATAATTGGCATGTCAGGGAATCTTGCATTTAGGTGCTTGACAACTGTCTCTAGGTATTTATCATATATTGCAGTTTTGAATGACATTACATCACTCTGTGTATATACAATGTGGAGATCTGACCATTCTTCTGCCAGACGATGATGAAGGCTTTGAAAATATCTCCCAGGAGTGTCTTTCAACTCCATGATGGACAATTATGTGGCGAGCAAAATTGGCTCAATTTCAGTAAGATTGACATCTTGCCTTTTCCAAGCCTTAGATAAGTTGGACAACAAAGGTAATAAGTCTGGAAGCATCATCAAAGAGGAGACAAAATTGTACGTTTTAATACATCTGCTTAATCCTTCAGCTGTGATGTCATTTCGTTCAGTGGCCTCTCTTTCCAGTGCAGCTATGACACTCATCATACACTGTCATAGTGACTGTACTGCAAAGTCATGAGACTGCCATCTAGTGTCACTGGCCATTTTCAGCTTAACCTGAAGAATGTTCAGAATATTTTGAATTTCCGTTAAACCAGCCATCCTAACTGAAGAGTTTTGGAAGAAATAGAAAAGCTGCCTTAAGATGTCATTCAGTTTTATTAAATAAGGTACAGCAGCTGCTGTTTGGGCACTTGCAAGGGCCAATTGGTGGTTTACACAGTGGCAGTTGACCAAGAGACCAGATGTTTTATCTTTAAGCAGTTGTGCCACACCTTTCTGTTTCCTAATCATAACAGCCGCTCCATCTGATCCTTGTCCAACCTGATTAGCAGTTTTCAAGCCTAGAGTGTCCATTATCTCACTCAGTGGTTGGTTATAGTCTCCGCTTTGCCATCAATCATATTGTAGGTTGATACAAAACTAATTCTGACCTCTTTAGTGACCTGCCAAACATATTTAATGTAAATAATTAATTGTTTTACAACTGAGATGTCTGTGGTTTCATCACACAGAACACTGAAAAAAATTTTAGCATGTATATTTTTCAGTATGTTAGATTTTATTTCTGATGCTAAGACATCCAGCAGCTCTTGCATTATACTTTCAGAGATGTAATGTGCATTTTTACCAACATTGAGATGTTGGGAAAAGGAACAACCCATTTCTTTACAGTGTCCCAACAGCTTTTCAAACAGCGTTGTATGTGGCAGCTAATTTTTTGCCTTCTTTTCTAATTCTTGTGCATGGCACGTTTACCCAAAATAACTCCTTCTTTGGGGGATGTTTGAATATTTCATGCACAATGAGCACCACATACCATTTTCATTGACCATTAGCCAATCAAAATCTTTAAACCATTGTTTGTTTATGCTGGATAAGCGGCGCTTAGATGTATTGATTGGCAGAGTGTGTGCTGAAGACATTTCCCCAGAAGGACCAGCTTCTGCAATGTCTTTGTCTGAAATTGCCACATGAGGAGTTGACGCTGCACCTTCATTAGTTTATGGCGTCTGTTTTCTGAAATAACTGAGCAGTGTTGTTTTCTGAACACTTTTTTTGCCCATGTTGGTAAAACGTTTGGAAAAAATTAAAAGTACCTATCAATAAGACTTTTGAGTGGGAAAGTGAGAGCCTGTTGGATATTCAGTGCACACTTGCACTACGGCAGGGCAAGATATGATCAAAAAGGAATGGCAAATGGATCACTTTAACAAAACTACGGAAGCGTATTAGGGCCACGGTGAAGAAAAAAAAATACAGGCACAGTGAAGAAAAAAAAACTATCTGTCGAGAATAAAGTCGACATGTTGACTTTATTCTCGACATTTCCACTTTAATCTCGAAATTGACGAGAATAAAGTCAACATGTCAACTTTATTCTCGACATTTCCACTTTACTCTCATAGTTTATTTTGTCATTAAAGTAGAATGTCGTAAACTAAACTTGATCTTAAAATCAATGTTTAATTTACTAGATTTTCTCAAAGCCCGTCATAAGGTAATGTAGTACATTAAATGCTGTGTTAAGTGTACCCCGACAGAGTTGTTAATTACTACACGCGTCTTAAACGGACTTCCTCTTGCACTGAGGAGGCACTGGGAGGGATCGCCGCACACAATGCATTCACTTGATGATATTCCTGCTCTCTGAACATTTACAATGCTAAGATAAATACTTGATATCATTTTCATGATGAAATGCATTAAAGCATGTATTAAACATGCACAGTAGTGTGGCGGTAGTGCTGCTCCCTCGCAGTAAGGTGACGTTCAGTGTAGAGAACTTTATGGCAGGTGTGACGAGGCTCCAAAAAACTGAATGTATGAATGGGTATCGCACAGGTTTAACTTAAATAGTGTGTAAATGTTGGGTTCGTGATCTGGTGGTCGGAGACATGAACACAGGATTAAATGGATGTTCTTCTGAGCGGGCTTTCTTTATTGCATGCATGCTGTCTCTGTCTGACGTACCAAAACCCCAATTCCTATCCTTCTTGTTTTCTTTCTCCACATAACCAATCAATCATTAGATCTGCGTCTGTCATCTCACAATGTCATGCGAGGTGGCAGGCGGGCGCTCAACTAAATTAGCCGGGCGGAGCGCCCGGCTAAAAGACGCTAGGGAGAACACTGTGTCTCTATACTTAAAGATTCTTAACTTCTTCTTCTGTACACTTTAAATGTACGGCACGGCACTTTCAATTAAGTGCTTTGTCTTACATATTTCTTAGCACACAAAACACACACACAAGTTACGCAAGGCAAAAAAGGCATGGTTTAAAACCATGTGCCCTCTACACCTTACACATGGCAAGGCTGGTCACTAACTGAGAATAATGTTTAGTCAGAGAAGTTAGAAATAGCTAGAATATACCAATTCAATTCAACTTATGGGGGTTATAGGAAGCTCCCATAAATCATTTAGTAAAACATTTAGGATTCTTATGTAACTAGGAAATGGCTCTTGAAGAGGTACTTGGGCAGCCTACAGATTGGAGCAGATTTGTGGCAGAGGAAATTTAATATAAGTAAATGTGAAGTATTACATGTAGGAAGTAAAAATGTGATATTTCAATGCATAATGGAAGGTCTGAAAATTGAAAGTACATACCATATGATAAGGACTTAGGAGTCTTAGTGCTATCTTAGTCTTAGTCTTATGCTATCAACTTTCACACAGTGTTCTTAAGCCATTAAGAAGGCTAAAAGAATGTTAGGTTATATAGCACAATGTCTAGAGTACAAGTCCAATGAGGTTATGCCGAAGCTTTATAATTCACTGCCTAGACCTCACCTGGAGTAATGTGTTCAGTTTTGGTTTCCAATCTAGAAAAGAGACATACCAAACAATTTGTATTTTTAGCACTGTGCTAGAAAAAGTCCAGAGAACAGCAACTAGGGTGATTCCAGGACTACAAGGAATGAGTTATGAGAAAACATGAAAATAGTTGGTTGAGCTTTTACAGTTTAAGCAAAAAGGAGAATAAGAGGAGACATGATTGAAGTGTTCAAAATTATGAAAAGAATTAGCACAGTGGATTGAGACTGTTATTTTAAGATAAGTTCAACAAGAACACAGGGACACAGTTGGAAATTTGTTAAGGGTAAATTTCAAACTAACATTAGGAAGTTTCCTTCACAAAGAGAAACACAGACACATGGAAAAAGTTACCAAGTGGTGTGGTAGACATAAAGACTTCAGAATCTGACTTAAGAATTAAGTGGATGGGACTGCAGAGCTTTGTTGGGCTGTGTTTGTCTAAACTTTCTAATGTTCTAATGAAAGAAAAGGGATTCTGAAGTGCACCGTAAGCATTAACTAGAAGCCAGGGTAAAGACTTCAAAACAGGAGTTTTGTGGCTGTGCTTCCTACTTTTTGTATGATTCCTGCAGCATTTGAACAGCCAGTGAATAACGCATTGCAGCAGTCAGTCTTATTAGAACTAAATGCGTGGTTTAATTTTTCAGTGTCCTGCTTATCTAGGAAGCATCTTCATTTTCCAACATTTTTAAAATGCAACAAACATATTTTAGATGGTTTTGTAATGTGTGTTTTAAAAGACTTGTGGTGTGATGATTTTGGTTAAATTAATCTTTGCTCAGACTAACAATGTTATAACGCACCAATGCAACAACTCCATACAACACTAGACATCCTCTTTAAAGATTTGATATCATAAAACTGCTTATCTGTACCTTACACGTTTGTGTCTCTAGTTATCATATTTGTATAATGCATGTGTTTATTAATAAATTATATTATTATGTTCCTTAAAACGAGTGAACCTTGATACAAGTCCTTGTCTTCCTACAACAAAGAAAAGGTAGGGTAAATAAGGCAGTAGCCTTACCAAATTATTTGATTAATTACATGTATTGCTGTAGGCAAAACTGATAAATAACCAAGTTACAATTTCTTTTTCAAATACTACAGTATTAAAATGGAGAAATATGCTGTGGGATTTTAACTAGGAATTAGTTTAAAGTTTCAGTTTTACCATGAGAGCGGTTGCTTGAAATTGTATATTTTCCTCTTTTACTCATTTGACAGCCACTCGGACACCCAATGCAAGTGAGTAAGATTTCAGGCAGATTGCACATGCTCAAACAGCAGCGCCGCTGTTCTGCTGCTTTAGGTAAGTTATCTGACAGAGTACAAAAAAAAAACCGTCACTTCTGTGGAAATAAATGGAAGGGGAAAGCAAATATGTAAGCATACATAAGATTGAATTAATTGAAGGACATTATTTAATAAATAAAAATGTACTAAATGACTCTTGAATTAAGTAAATAAAAACTGCAAAGTGCTCCAACTTAGTTGCTCAATGTCCCAGAATGTTATGCCATGTGTACATTGTCTAATGTGTTTAACATGAAAATGTCCAAAGTAATCAATATCAACACTAGTTAAGGGTCAGTGGTTCAGTAACAAAAAATCCTCTGGAAAATCTGCCATTTTCTGCTCACCTGCTTCGGCACTGTATCTTCTGCAAGTTGTGCCCTTTGAAATGATTTTCCTAATAATTGAGTTAGCGTGAGGTATCCAGTATTTATGGCATAATATGTCCTATTTTGTTGTGGGTTTTCTGTAATAGAAGAGAAGGATGTTTAGCTTCTTCTGGAATAACAGCTTTGTTGAGTCTGCTTCTAATTCTCAGTATTCCATCTTGAAAGACTGGGTCCAATTTAAAGATTTGTCTGTTCTTTTTCATACTGGAATTTTTTTAAAGCCGAATTTTTTCAGTATATTCTTGTGGTTGACTAAGGAGGACAAGCTCTGTTTCAGCTTTACTCAGGTTCTCTGTATAATGTCAGAAAGATAAAAGATCTGATTGTAGACTTTAGAAGAAAACAGCAAAGGCACCCCCGCCACCCTCTCAGTATTAACAGCACTCAGGTGGAGAAGGTGGACTTTTTCAGATAACTCATTGCCCACTGCTCAGCAACCTAACCTGGTTGAAATATATTGATACCTTGGTAAAGAAAATATGAAAATGTCTAAGAGATTACAGGCTGTTCTACCAATTACTACCAATTACTAGTTACTAAAGAACTTCTACATATTCACCATCCACCAAGTATTCTGACAAGAAGTGTTATTACCTGGTTTGGGAACAGCAAGCAGCAGGACCAGAAAGCTCTGAAGAGAGCGGTGCAGTCAGTTAAAAGCATCAGTGGGTGTGCACTGCATAACCAGGACATCTACACCAAGCAATGTTGGAACAGGATAAAAAAAATGATCAATGGCACCAGCCATCCCAGCAGTGGCCTCTTTTCTGTGCTATGGTCCACTTCAGAGAGACTAAGAAAGAGCTTTTTACACAGCGCATATGCATCATGAAAAGGAAAGTGTCATTACATTATGCCTTATTATTAACTCACTTATATTAAGTTATTTATTTAGCTATTATCTATTATTTATTACATATTTAAAATTCTAATGATTATTTTTGATGTTTATAAAGACATGTATTACTGTTGTTGTCATTTTATATTCTTCTTAAAGGCACAGCATTTCACTACATATTGTACTGTATGTATATTTTGTATGTGATGAAGACTTTTCATTTCAATTGAGTCTTAAAATAAGAAGGCAATTAAAATGAAGATGAGAAGTCAATTACTAGCAGAAACTGGCCACTGATTATGAAAGAGGCAGTAAGGAAGACCTGCAGCCACTGCCACCCTTGAGAATCGGAGTTGGATATTCCTGCTATAGGCTAGGAATTTCTTTTTACTGTGACTTTGTTGACAACAAAAGTTTTGAAAAAGAG